>JABMIG010000119.1:248054-330670 GCA_013187285.1 Cyclotella cryptica
CACACTCTTGCGTCCCCTGATGTCCTTCCCCCCCAATGGCATGTCCTAGAGCCTTGGTGTGGTTCCAACCACTCCATTGGTTCTTGCAGTGATGACACCTCCAGATTCTGGCTCCATTTGAGGGATCAATACATTTGACAATCTTGCCTCCATCCCAAACCAAATTGAGACTGGGGGGGGGAGGACATCATCCTCAACCACCCCACCCAATGGCTCTTCCAAGTCGGAAGCATCATCTTCTTCCTCCTCCACCTTTTCATCCTCTTCATCATGAGAGCTCTTGGCAAGTTTTGACAAAGGGAAGTTATCATCGTCATCTGAGGACTCTTGGAATGGCTTTCTTGGTGGCCTCTTTAAACAGGCAATAGGCACATCATCTTCTGATTTAGAATGGGATGAGGAAGAGGAGGAAGAGGAGGAAGAGGAGGAAGAGGAGGAAGAGGAGGAAGAGGAGGAAGAGGAGGAAGAGGAGGAAGAGGAGGAAGAGGAGGAAGAGGAGGAAGAGGAGGAAGAGGAGGAAGAGGAGGAAGAGGAGGAAGAGGAGGAAGAGGAGGAAGAGGAGGAAGAGGAGGAAGAGGAGGAAGAGGAGGAAGAGGAGGAAGAGGAGGAAGAGGAGGAAGAGGAGGAAGAGGAGGAAGAGGAGGAAGAGGAGGAAGAGGAGGAAGAGGAGGAAGAGGAGGAAGAGGAGGAAGAGGAGGAAGAGGAGGAAGAGGAGGAAGAGGAGGAAGAGGAGGAAGAGGAGGAAGAGGAGGAAGAGGAGGAAGAGGAGGAAGAGGAGGAAGAGGAGGAAGAGGAGGAAGAGGAGGAGGAAGAGGAGGAAGAGGAGGAAGATTTACGACGCGTCGCCTAAATGTTTGCAATATTGGTTGAGAAAAAGGAAGAAGTTGACAAAAAGAAACCAGAACACAATGGACAGACTTGCTATTCTTCAATTGATGGTACGGGTTGTGGAACAGCCGTGGAAGGGGTGAGGCTGGTTGAGATAGGGGGATGAAAAAGTCTGTGCACGAACTTTTAATTACAACCTCCAAAAAAGGGGGGAAATTAGTAAACTGAAGACAAACAAAAGACCCTCACGGGTAATGTCGCAGCCGTTGATTCCCAGTAACAATAGGCAAAGGATTGTGGTGGGCGCATGGTGATTGGAGAGTTCTTGGTGGAGATATGTGGGATTACTTGTGCGGTTGCGTAAAAAAATGAAAGCGATTTCAGTTTACGAGAGTGTCCAAAAACTGATTGAAAACCAAAAGAAACTCACAGAAAAAAGCGCAGCCGGATCACCTTGGCAACAATACGCAACAGATGGTGGCAGGCGCGTGGGGAATGGAGAGTTGTTGATGGAGAAATGGGGGGATTACCTGTGTGGTGGAGGAAATAATATTAGCGTGCCATTTCATTTTTCGAGATTGTCCAAAAACTGAAACACAAACAAAGGAACTCACAGAAAAAAAACACGGCCGTCGATCCATGGCAACATTAGGCAAACAATGGTGGCAGGCGCGTGGTGGTTGGAGATGTATTGATGGAGAAATGGGGGATTACCTGCGTTGGAGGCGAAAAAAGCGAATCTATTTAATTGGACAGATAATGTCAGAAAAAACCAACTAACCAAAGAGAACTCACCACAAAATAGGCTGCCGTTGATCCGCGGCAACAATAGGCACAAGGTAGATATTTGGCCTATGTCACAGGCTTCCGGAAATAAGATTTCTTTTCTGGGAAAAAATCACTGCAATCGCAACATGGACTGGTAAAATTGATTCCAACTTCATTCACGGAGTGCTCACTGGAAATAAATTGTTGATGTGTTTAGCTCCTCTTTGAGATAATTAGATACATGACTGGTGCATAGAAAATATGATTTGGAGCAATACAACACATTCATAATCTGACCCTTCTGGTAATCTGTTAGTATCCAATCGAAAAGTGTTATTAATTTGTCAAACTGTCATTTATCTGTAACAGATACCATTCCTACATAGAATTCTGTATTTATTTGTCAAGCTGTTATTTATTTGTCAACTGTTATTTTTTTGTCAAAGTGTTATTTTGTTTGATTTTTCTTGTCCTTTCAGTCCAACAAATACAAAAATGAGAAAACCTTCTTCTTGTTTAATACCAGATGTCAAGCTGCAACTACGTATAAGACATAGGTCAACTGCATCTTCTTGTCCCATTGTCTTCCACAAAATGACCCTATTTAATTGTCCCATTGGAATGTGTCATACACTGTTGTCCAATAAGAAATCATAATCAAATGGCATGGATCATGGTACATTCACACGACTAAATGGGATCATCAGAAAATTTGTGATTTCTTTTTATTTTAGACATGTTTCAGTTAGGTATCTGCCTATGTTAACATATTGTCAAAAATGATTGGTGCCTTATTATGACATAATAAATTATGATGCAACTGCAATCTCAGTGAACCAAAATGTCAGGAATTTAATATATCAGTATCTTTTTCAAAAAAATATGCCCATGTAATCATTTTTTATTAAACAGTTTTCTTGTTATATTTCGGTCAAAACCCTCATGAGGGGGAAGTGGCAGGATGAGGAGGAGAAGGAGAAAAGTGGTTCAGCTTCCAATACGACTAAGATTTTGAAAAATCTTGATTATAATATCACGACCTCTCTGCTGATCTACATAAAATTTACTAGCAGCCGCTGCAAGATTTTTTGTAGATTGCTAGAAAGAATGCAATTTGTAGAAACAGAGGAAGTCAGAGGTTTGAAATAGAATGGCTTGTCTATGCAATATTGTAAATAGGTGCATGCGCCTCGCATGCCTTGCATGACATGCCTCACATGCAAACGCGCCCATTTTTGAAGTAAGATATAATTTTAAAGTTAAACAAGGATCATAACATGACAACTACCCATTTACTTCAGTCCAAAAAAATAATTATTTACAGATAAGTTTGCGTGAGATAAATGTGGAAGTACCTGTTGTGGCAAATAGTGAAAAACTCTCTCACCAAAGGAGAAGGAAGAGAAGGAGAAGGAGAAAAGGGGCTCAGTTTTCAATTCAACTAAGATTTTGACAAAATTCTCGACAGTCATCATCCAAGATGAGAATTATGCTTTCGTCGTCATTCCCATGTACTAGCAGGTCATTAGGGTCAGAACTTATAGCAAAAGTAATAATACATGTTTGGTTTTTCTTCTACAAATGTAGATCCTGACATGGATTTTTTTGTCAAAAAATGATAACAAAATAAGATGAATCCGTCTGTCCATACCTCCGAAATTACACAAACATTAAGGGTAAAGGAGTATTACCATAAGGCACTATACCATAGAGTATAATACTGATAGTATGGTACCAAACAATCACAAAAACACCACACACACCACACAAACCACACACACAATATACATAATAAATGCAATACACACAATAGAAACACAGGCTCTGAGCATGCGGACCTAGGTTGCAAATTCCGGCGGAATTACGCGTTACTCCAGAATATTTGCAATTTTTCGCAGTTACCTGATTACTTCGTGTGGCAGATTACTGTAAAATTTGCCAAGTAATTAGCTAGTTTTAGTCACGATTTAGATCCAGATGTGACACGGAATCTTGCAGTAACCAACTGTAACCACAAAATAGGTATCCAGAACATGGTCTGTCCTTCTGTCACATATATTCTGACGCATGGCTGGTTGTTGATTGCACTTCTAAAAAGAAGTGTGCGTGGCAGCTGTCGCTCACGTCCCCAGCACAAAGTCAAATCAATCACCATGGGAATCCACCCTCAGTAAATCACCGAAATCTCGATCGATACCTGTCAAATCGCATGCGCCTACCACCGTCCTGTGCCTATTGTTGCCGCGGATCGACGGCAGTCTTTTTTGTGGTGAGTTCTCTTTGGTTAGTTGGTTTTTTCTGACATTATCTGTCCAATTAAATAGATTCGCTTTTTTCGCCTCCAACGCAGGTAATCCCCCATTTCTCCATCAATACAACCACCACGCGCCCGCCACCATTGTTTGCCTAATGTTGCCATGGATTGACGGCCGTGTTTTTTTCTGTGAGTTCCTTTGTTTGTGTTTCAGTTTTGGACAATCTCGAAAAATGAAATGGCACGCTAATATTATTTCCTCCACCACACAGGTAATCCCCCCATTTCTCCATCAACAACTCTCCATTCCCCACGCGCCTGCCACCATCTGTTGCGTATTGTTGCCAAGGTGATCCGGCTGCGCTTTTTTCTGTGAGTTTCTTTTGGTTTTCAATCAGTTTTTGGACACTCTCGTAAACTGAAATCGCTTTCATCTTTTTACGCAACCACACAGGTAATCCCACATATCTCCACCAAGAACTCTCCAATCGCCATGCGCCTGCCACCATCCTTTGCCTATTGTTACTGGGAATCAACGGCTGTGACATTACCCGTGAGAGTCTTTTGTTTGTCTTCAGTTTACTAATTTCCCCCCTTTTTTGGAGGTTGTAATTAAAAGTTCGTGCACAGACTTTTTCATCCCCCTATCTCAACCAGCCTCACCCCTTTCACGGCTATTCCACAACCCGTACCATCAATTGAAGAATGGCAAGTTTGTCCATTGTGTTCTGGTTTCTTTTTGTCAACTTCTTCCTTTTTCTCAACCAATATTGCAAACATTTAGGCGACGCGTCGTAAATCTTCCTCCTCTTCCTCCTCCTCCTCCTCCTCCTCGTCCCAATCAAAATCAGAAGATGATGTGCCTATTGCCTGTTTAAAGAGACCACGAAGAGAGCAATTCCAAGAGTCCTCCGACGAGGAGGATAACATCCCTTTGTCAAAACTTGCCAAGAGCTCTCATGATGAAGAAGACGAGAATGTGGAGGAGGAAGAGGAAGATGATGCCTCCAACTGGGAAGAGCCATTGGGTGGGGTGGTTGAGGATGATGTCCTCCCCCCCCCAGTCTCAATTTGGTTTGGGATGGAGGCAAGATTGTCAAATGTATTGATCCCTCAAATGGAGCCAGAATCTGGAGGTGTCATCACGGCAAGAACCAATGGAGTGGTTGGAACCACACCAAGGCTCTAGGTCATGCCATTGGGGGAAGGACATCAGGGGATGCAAGAGTGTGCCTCCCAAATGGAGGAAGTTATACTTGGGTATTGTAAAGAGGAAGAGCCTGGCAGCTGCCGAGAAGGCTCACCATCACGAGCGACTCTCAATCTCTCTTGACGAGAAAGAGCAGGATGTCAAAGATTACTATCAAAAGGAAAAGGAGGCAATCAGGGCTAGGAGGTACAAGGGTGCCTTACCCACAGAATCTGTTTTGTATCCGGTTCTCCAGCTGGAGATCTCTCTACATTGACTTCTTTGAAGCCATTGTCCCTTAAGCCCGCCTCCATTGTCAGTAATGGTATGATTGTTCAATTTCCTTTTGTACTTGTCTTTTTATATACCAAACTCATTTTTTTTCTTCCAACTCATGTGAGGGAGTACTCATCCCAAAAAGCTTGTGCAGCAGAATATAGTGATGTCCCACAAGAGGAATCCTGCAGCGGAAGAAGAATTATCTTTGACCATCGCTCACTATCTAGCTGCTCATTTGCTTCCCTTTTCCCATTCTGAAGATCCCCTATTCAACAGAATCTTGCAAAAGGCTAGGTCAACGAACCACAAGTATGTGCCTCCTAAGAGATCTGAGGTTGCTGGGAAACTGCTTGATGCACATTTTGCATCTTACCAGAAGGATGGCATGGATTCATTGTTAGCAGATGTCGAAACTTATGGCTTGGCAATCTTTGGCGATGGTGCCACAATTGTAAAAACACCTCTGATTAACATTCTTGCCAGCTCACCAAACAATCCAAGTTTTGTCCTTGACGTCATTGATTGCAGCAAACACATGCGGCACGGTGGCAAAAAGGACGCCTGGTTTATTGCCAAAAACATTTTACCACTCATGAAGAAGATTGATCCACTCAAAGACAGGATCAATGTTGTTGCTTTTGACGGAGCTGCGAATGTCCAGAAGGCTGCTGACTTGCTGAAAGAGCATTTTCCTGCCATTACTGTTATGCAGGGAGTCGAGCACACCATTGCCACAATTATTGGCAGATGGACTGGACTTCGCCCTATCAAAGATCTCTGTCAGTTTTCTAAAAAGGTATGTATGTACCATTGTGTTTTGTTTTTATTAATCCTGGCTAATTGCTCACAATTCTGTGTTGTAAGCTCCGCAATATATTTGGTAATACCCGTCATGCACCCTACTCAGTCTTCTCAAAGGCATCGAAGAATCACAACAACGTAAGAAGTTGGAGTTCATCAAGCCATCAGACTGCAGAATGGGTGGGGATCTCATTCAGTTGCTAAGGGTGCTTCGACTCAAGGATGCCTTGACGGAATGTGTGGCGAGTAAAGCATTCCGGGAGTTGAAGCGCTTTGCTGTCGTGGGTGAGGTCCTTTTGCACGAGGGGTTTTGGGACTTGCTTTGGTATATATGTAAAGCTTTGTATCCCATGTATCGTTTGTTACGGCTTGCTGACATGCAAATAGGAGGGATTGACAAGGTGAAGTACTTTATGCATCAAATTGACCGTCTTCTGCCGCAATCTGTGGATGAGATTTATGAAAAGTGGGAAAATGACAGTTGTCCAGCACTCAAGTTGAAACTAGCCTGTGACACTGACTTGGAGTTCGACATTCCTAAATGTATGGGAGGATTGAAGATGACTGAGTTGGAGAGAGATATAATCCTGTTTGTTTTATTAACATTTTTCAGGGTCGAACTTTACACTCTTCTTTTTGTTTGATAGATCATAGTTTTACAGAGGACTCTGACAACTCCGTCGATGTATGGAGTGAGGAAGAGGATGATGACGCATCGACTGACAGCACAGACTCATTGGGGCAGCAGGTGAAGTCAAAAGAGGAGCCTATTCCCAGTGATGCCTTTGGACTGTTCAAGTTTTGGATGCCTAGGATATGGGAGTATTACAAACCTCGATTGTTGAATGATGTAGTTTGTGCTTCTCATTTGCTGAGTCCTGATCCCACCATAATGGCTTTTGCTTCAAAACCAGAGAACAGGGATCCAGAAGACAGGTTAGCATGTGAGCAGTTGATCTGTAAGATGTTTCTGCCTAACAACTTTCTTCGTAAGGAGGAGCGTGAACAAGAGGAAGCTCGGTTGATTGATAAGTTTTGGCAGGAGTATAATGACTTCTGGACTAAGCAGGGATACTTCAAGTCAAGACATATCTGGATAACTGCTGAGAATCCAGATTGTGTTGCCCACGAGTGGCACAAGAATTACTCAAGCCTGTTCACTGAGGTGCTTGGCAGGCTGGGGTGCAAGACAACATCCAATTTGTTAGGTATTGGGGAGGCAGAGCGGCACTGGAAGGTCACCAAGAGGAATAAGGGTGGTCATAGATCTAATTTAGGAGCCGATAAGACAAAGAAGCAGGCTGCAATTGCAGCGGCCTACAGTCATAAGAAGTCTAGTCTTCGTCGGAAGGCTAACCAAAAAGCCGGTAAGTTGTATGAAGACAAGGATTTCACCCAGTTTCATGGTAAAGGCATCTGGGAGGAAAGAAAGAGGATTCCCATTCGTCTATTCAGGGCATGGTACGAAGGCTGGGAGTCATTGCAACTTAAGAGCACGGGTGATGATAGATTTGCAGCGGCTCTAACTGCCAAGTATGGTGGGCTCAAGTTTCTTGATATTGATGGTCCTCTAAATGGATTTGAAGGGGCTGTTGAAGGTTTTACTCTGGAAGACAACTATTGTGTTCTCTGGAAATTGGATGAGAATGCTTCAGAGAAGCTGGTCAAGGGATATGGGTATAAGTATTGCATTTTGCTTTGTTATCCAGGATATGATATTAATGAACCATACGACAGGCAGCCACAAAAATGCTGGGGTCTACAAGAACTGTTCAAGGGTTGTGATTTCTATGGCATAGTGGAGGATTATTACACAGAGCATCCGGAAGAAGCAGAGGAAATTGGTTTGAAGATTTATAGAAATGATGGTGTTATAGATGAAATGACAGAACTGGAGGCATACAAGATTGCACAGAAGAGAATGTTGGTGTCAAGTGATGGAGAGAAGACAGTAGATAAGCACAAGAAGAAGAGGAGGGTATAGTTGCTTTTTCCCCACAAATTTGATTCCTGTGGGTTTTTTTTCCAGCACTATAGTACCTAGTGGTTAATGTAATTGAAGTGGTTAGTTTCTGTTATTACAATGGATATCAGACGTATTATTATTATTTATATTACAATGGATATCAGACTTCTGTTTGTAAGATACAGGAACATGACAGTAATTTACTGTAAACGAGAGGAATATTACGGCGAAATATTACTGCAAAGTCAGTAATTTGGACTTGGAGAACAAAAATTAGACAGTAACGACAGTAACGTGATTTAGTAAGATTCCAACAGTAACATTACTGAAAATTGAAATGGTAGGAGTATATGTACTCCTACCGTAATGGGACTCAAAAAATTGCACTGTGACACGGAAATCTCACCGGAACCTACAGTAATTACTGCAGTAATTCCGATTGGTTACTGGTTACTGTGTTTTTGTGACAGTAACCAAAATCGGAATTTGCAACCTAGGTGCGGACTGATCTGGCACCCCAATCTACACCACCCTTGCCCTTAACACTGCAGTGCTGCCAACAACAAAGAGAGATAGAGAGAGATAGAGAGAGATAGAGATAGATAGAGATAGATAGAGAGATAGATAGAGAGAGAGAGAGAGAGAGAGAGAGAGAGAGAGAGAGAGAGAGAGAGAGAGAGAGAGAGAGAGAGAGAGAAGAGAGAGAGAGAGAGAGAGAGAGAGAGAAGAGAGAGAGAGAGAGAGAGAGAGAGAGAGAGAGAAGAGAGATAGAGAGAGAGAGAGAGAGAGAGAGAGAGATAGAGATAGAGATAGAGATAGAGATAGAGATAGAGATAGAGAGAGAGAGAGAGAGAGAGAGAGAGAGAGAGAGAGAGAGAGAGAGAGAGAGAGAGAGAGAGAGAGAGAGAACTGATGAGAAATAATGCACCATGTTTAACTATGGTGTTAGAGTGTATTTTTTCAATTAAACACACTGACCCATGGTTTCATCTCAGTCCTCTTGCTAAATCTAGGACCTCTGCCACTGTTGTGTCATCCCTAACAACATAATCCAACAGAAAATGTTATAGAAGGGTGATAAAAATGTGCTTCAGATTTATCTTTGAATACATGATTTTAAATTTTAAATTGATTTCTTACATGCTCAACACACCATGGTTCATTTCTCAAACCCTAGATTAAATCTGGAGATGCTGCCTTCGTCCATCCCATGATAACAACAACTGAAATCTTTTTTCATGAGGGGCATGTGAGATACTTTTACCTACCCTTTTTACATTTCGTTCGGCTATTTTTTTCAAGCAGCTGAGATTTTTTTATTCAGGAGTCCTTCCTCTATGCAACAGTAATACCCCAGCCCTGAGACCAACTGTGTAGATGCCACCTTTGTTCTCTCCACACCAACAAAACAGAAAGCAGGTGCTGGGAGTTACCTTCCAATTTTTGTATTTTACTTGTAGAAGCTCTCTAATTCTTTTTTTAGAATTTAAGACTCCCTCCCTAGTGTCGCGTATCTCATTTCTCATTTTGTATGCTTAGTTGTTAAGTTGCTGTGTTGCTTGGCTTTCACATACAGTAATAAATAAAGAAGATGAGAGTGGCTTGCCATCTCATTTTACAGGATGGTGTCATGCCTTTGCTTTTGGCCTACTTGATTATTGAATTCATTGTCAGATTCAGCGTCAAATACAATACATCCAATAATTGAAGCGAGGATAAAAAATGGGCCTTATCTATTTTATTGAAGAAATAGTATGCGAGCACTAAGCATTTTGTTTTTGTTTTGTAATGTTGTTTGGCTTTCACCTCTGGCAATAATTAAGTAGAGGAGAGTGGCCTCGTGACTTTCTTGCCATCTCATTTTACAGGATAGTGTCATGTGTTGGCTTTTTGCCTAATTGATTGTTTAATTGCTTGTCAGATGAATTGCTTGTCAGATTTAGTGCCAAATACTTATCATAACAATAATTCTAATGAACATACAAAAATGGACCTTTATCTAATTTATCGAAGAAATGGGGGCAGATATATGGAACCCCATGACTTTGTCAGTCGAAACAACCTAGTTTCATAGACAAAGCATTTTTGTCAGTTAGGTGTCCAACTGACACCATTTTCAAGAAAAGGTATCCGCTAGATTTAAAAACAAATTCAAATGTTACTAGGCCAAAACACATTTCGTCAGACGAAATAATAACTCACATGCTTGCACTACTAATCAAGGTTTCGTAAGACGAAACCATGCAATTCAGAGTGACGAAAGAGGAAGCCAAACCTTGTACCAGAGGTACCACCACATCAACATTTACCACTTAGCCTTAGCTCAGCTGAACAATAATGGATTTTTTGAATATATAGATACTAAATGTTAATTCGTAAGTTTAGTTAAAACGATCTCTGGTCAGATTGGAAGCAAAATGGGATACCTTTTATCTTATATTCAAGTCTGTATTTGAACATACCCCCAATCTGTTACGTTAGAGGAAACACCTTACTAATTTGGTTTCGTCTGACAAAGTCACAGGGTTCCATATAACTGCCCCCTCTAAGCACTTAGCAATTTTTGGTGTACTGCCATATAAGTCGGATTATAAGATATACAAATGTCATAAGATACATTCAAGTGTAACTTATGTTCCGTCCCTTTGTTAGTGTTTTCCACACGGTGAAAAATTATAGGTATCTAAAAAACTTATCCTATTACATCAAGGTAGCAATATTGTGCCCTATTGTGCCCTATGTGCCCCTCCTGCCATTTTGCTTGCCTTTCTCATCCATGCTTTCAGCATGCTGTCCACATCTCCACCATGTGTGCAGTTGTGTGGTGTCTTCGTCTGACCATTTTGTCTGCCTTTCTCATCCATGTGTTAGGCCAAGTGCTTGGTAATTTGCAATTGCTAAGCAAATGCAAAATAGGGCAAAAAACCCATTGCAATTCCTTGTCAACGTTTGCACTACCAAGGAATTTCAATTTTCGTGTTTTCAATTCCTTGACAACCTAGGTTTAGCTCGGGATTTCCGCAACTACCCCTCGTTTGGCATCAATTCTGTAGTGTGACACATCTGATCAGCATCAAAGTAGTATATAATATGTCCGTTTGGCATCAATTTTTCAGTTCGACAGCACTCAACAGTAGTCATTTGTAAAATAACTTAGAAATTACAATTCCTTAGGAATTGCAATACAGAATTAATATCTACATCTTTACAATTCCTTAGGAATTTCACTATTGTCCAGGTTTTTTTGCCGTTACAATTCCTTAGCAATTTCACAACATACCAATGATGGAAGTGGAAAGAGATTACTGACCCAATATAAGATATTAATTTACGTAGGGACTGGTACTATTATAATCACTGTCAGTTGAATGCGTTTTGGTGCCAAATTTGGCTACAAATGCAACCAAACTGGCTGTTTTCACACAATTCAAACGTAATTTGGGAGTGGACAAAGAATTGTTCTGCATATTCCCAGCAGAATTGCAATTCCTTGGTAGTGCAAACATCAACAAGGAATTGCAAAGTGCATTTTGCAATTGTGGGCAATTGCTTAGCAATTGCAAATTACCAAGCACTTGGCCTAACACTGCGTTCCGCTGACTTCCAACAGCATCGGAGGCTTCTCGGCAACAATCCAGAGCAACCAGGAGCAATACAACATATTGCTGGTGTGAAGGGGAAACTATTCTTGAGGGTTTCGGTTCCAATTGAGTGGATTAGGCCGTGTGCGTAGGCAGAAAAAAATCATACCCTACCCCAGAAAAATCGTACCCCGAAAGCGTCTGGCCGTTACAGGGGTGTGTACCCTTGTGCGTAGGCAGAAAAGAAGAATCATACCTGTCGTATCATACCCCTCATGAGTGATCGTGGAAATGATGATCTGGACACCGTGAGAGAAGACGCGTAAAGATTTGGCGGGAGGGGGGTATGATTCTTGGGGTATGATATTTTTTCTATTGCACAGTTGGAGTCGAACCTATGCAATCGAAAAAATCATACCCCCAAAATCACATACTCATAACCTATTGCGGGGTACGATTTTATGGGTAGGGTATGATTTTTTTCTGCCTTCGCGCACACGGCCTTAAATATTATTATAACTGAAAAACACAAATGTCAGTGAGACTCGCCCGGTATCATAATATTATATAAACACAAAAAATAATATAATAGGTACAGCTTGGAGATGCTTTTTCCTGCCTCCTATGATACTTAGTGACTACCTTTGTTTTTAAAAAACGTTTAATATATTTGCTGCTGAACATAAAAATTACACGGCAACCATGGGATTTGCCGCCCAAAATGTAAATGCAGTGGACTCCAATTTTAGAGTGCAGGACTGTGACCTAAAGGGCTTCATTGCATCTACAACACCTGTAGATACGATACAACCCTTTAGGTCACACTCCTGCACTCTAAAATTGGAGAACGGAACTGTCCGATTGGAGTGAGGGGGCGGTTGTGTGGGGAGTGATCGCGACGAGCAGGGGAGAGGCGGTTTTTTATAGTTTTTATTCATGCGACGTAAAATAAATAAGCTGTTTTACATAAGCCAAATTATGCAAACAATAGTGAGACGTGATTTAGTACCAGTTTAATTGTAGTAGTGACGCGTTACATCTGGCGTTCGTACATAATGTACCAGATTCTACAGAACGCAAAAAAATAAAATCGCGACACTACTCTCCTACACCATGAGAATTTCCGCCGCCGCCACCGCATCACGTCGATCTCGGCCAATACCATCACAACACCAGGTCCGCCACAATTGCCCGCACCGCAACATCACCCACGACCATCCCGCCGCTTGGTTCGGTCAGATTCCCCGTATTTTACGAGGAATCACACCATTTCTACAGGCCAAATTATGTTACACGCCCACCATCATGGCCGGGAGGGGGAAAGATGGGATTTCAGGGCAGGTAAGTTCATTTTTGAATTCAATCCTCTGCCATTTTCCCCCATAAATCATTAAATTTGTTTCCTTGTTTCTCTTCCTTAGGTGGTTGCCTAGGTTTTGCTAGGTTGCCTTCCTGCTTTTGATGGTGATGCCTCACCATCCACACTGAAGAATTAACAATCAACCGCAATACACTATAGAATTTGGATGGGTTGAGCTGGCATGGGAGGTTATTGACATGGTAATACTCATGATTTTGTGGATTCACAAAGAAGAACTGATATTTGTCATCTGTTGAAGGAACCTGTTAGTGGATGTGGTGATGGTTGGCAGCTCAAACAAAAATGGGGTCACACTATCAGGCAATTCAGTTGTTTGTTTTAAATAAAATGAAACCAATAGAAGCCGAGCAATTAGAATAATCAAATTTAATAAAATAATCTATTGCAATAAATCTTTAAACATATTTTCAATGGTTAAAGTAGGATTTATGCTAGATTTAAGCAGTCATCTCTATGGCAGCAGCGGCTATCTGTCATGATATACACCACATGACAGTGGCATGTTCAACTTCTGTGTTGGCCTAGGCGGCCCTGTCCGAGCTCTTCATCACTCCCATGTATGTCTGGAGTGAGGCCAAACTATGTTGTCACGATTATTTTTGTTAACCCTCCGAGCTATACTTCTGCAAAAACAAGCAGTAGTATAGCTACTTCTGCTAAAACGAGCAGTAGTATAGCCCGTTTTGTGAAATCTCGGTGTTCTCATATTCGCCACATCAATCCGACCACACCGTTGAATTCCTCACGAAAAAACCATCTAGACGCACCCTCATAACCACTCATAGTCATGTTCATCGCGATTTGATGAAGCACGTTGTCGGAAGACACTGTCCTTTCTCTCGAGATACGTGTACATGTGTTAGGCCAAAAGATTGTCAAAATTCTATTGCTAAGCATTTGTAAAATCGTCTTTGCGATTCCTTGTCAGTAAAAACTTTGCGCAGGATTTGCAAAATGCCTAGGAGTATGTAGAACAATTCTTTGACCACAGCCTAATTAGGTTTAAATTGTGTGAGTTTTGACAGTTTGGAAGCAACTGACCAAAAATATGGCGCCAAAACGTATCCAACTGTCAGTTTATTGACATTTAGGAATTCCCATCGTAACCTGTAAAAACGTGTTGGTGTTCTGGATTTGGTGGTGATGGCTGAGTTACAATTCTTAGGGAATTGTAACTCAGCCCCCATTCCCGCCACTTCAAGTTGGCATCATTCTGACATAGCAAATGGGCGTTGGATGCCAATCTTTCGTGTTGGGCTTCCCAATTGATGCCAAACTGGATGTCTTTGCAGAAATCCCGAGCTAAACCACAGTTGACAAGGAATTGCAAAGTGCCATTTTGCAAATCCTGTGCAAAGTTATTACTGACAAGGAATCGCAAAGACGATTTTACAAATGCTTAGCAATAGAATTTTGACAAGCTTTTGGCCTAACACATGGACATTAGTGGTTCTCAAAGTTTTTTTTCCCTCAGATGCAATCTCTTCTTTTTTGCTACAATAGACGGAAAATTACTTAAGGGCACTTACGTCAGACATCATGCGAATTTTAGACATCACATCTGAGGGTCAGAAAACTATGAGATCCCTTTTTATACAATTTTTACATCATCAGACGCAGTAATTACCTATCTATTTTAATTTTTTTGTTATTTTTACGTGGCTTCACAGATCTCGCCCATTTTCCGATTTCATTCAACCACAGGCATTTTGATCTCCGCGATGATTGCGGCGAATGGGACGCATCGTTGAAGTGGTGAGTTAGACGATCAGGGAGAGGGCATCGTAGGTATGGAAGGAATTCCTCTTGGAGTGCTTTCCCCCCTCGCCCTCCCCCGTGACATCAAATCTTGCCCCTGCCAAATCATATCCCTCGTCGCCGTGGGAATTGAGCTATTTTCACCAGCCGTCATGTCTCCCATCACGTCCTCCCCGTCTTCGGCATGAAAACAATAATCCACCGCATCTACCCGTCCGTCGTCGACAACGACTAAGTTGTTTAACTTCCCCCACCCGTCGCTTCATCGTGTACTGACGAATTCTCCTGTCCAATTCCCTCCGGATCGGAATGTCGTGCCTTCAAATTCCCTCCCTCTTCTCGGTTCCGCCACCGCCGCCTGTGTTGCACCGTTTACTTCCGTCACCACCGGGGATGTTTCTGCCACCGTCGCCTCGTCTTCCAACGTCGACTGCGCCATTTAGGACAATCGTCCGGTAAACATCCATCGCCTGGTACGTTTCACTTTATGTTTGCGCACCAGTCTTTTTGACTCCATTCAACAGTGGGGGATATTCGACAAAGAAACTGTTTTGACTTAACAATAAACCTTTTCTCACTTTTGGATGGCGCACTTCACCATTTCAGCGAACTAGAAGCATGGCATAGTCAAATGGCCTGGGTTCCGATGAAAGAGAGAGGCACCTGGTGTCTCTTCTGTTTTTTTGGGATGAGACGGTGTAACCAGGCTAGGGTTTGCAGTGTGCAACTTCTTCTTCTCAACCAACGACAAACTGTTCTCATTGCGCAAATGTTTGTTCCTGACGATGTATTGTTTTTGTGGATTGAGCTTTGACGGATAAGCAGCTCATTCAATGATAATGATATCTCAATTCAACACAACAATAAACCAGATGACTTCATGCTCAAACAGAGTATGGACATTGAGAAATTAATATGCTTAGAATGTTGTATTATTTTAATTCAATATTAATTAATTAACCAGCAGTATTTTAATAAATAATGAACTTAATCTAATTAATACGATCGATTGTGAATAAAAGTAAACATCAGATCTGAGAAGGTCGCATCTGATCTAAGCCAAAATCAGCTTAGATCAGATGCGATCACTCAGATCTGCAAGACAGGCAACTTTGGACTTTGGCAATAAGTATCGCCAGATGGAGTCGTCCAATGTCGTCCGATGTCGTCAGTTGACGTCACTTAAAAATATCGGGTCATTTCATGCCTTCACTACGGGTCGTTAAAATGTCGTCAGGTGTCGTCACTTGGGCCGTCGTTGTGTCGTCAGTGTCATCATTTGGGTCGTCAAAAGGACTTCACGGTCTTCACTTGTGTCGTCAGTTTGTCTTCACTTTGTTTTTGCTTGGGTTCGTCAGTCGTCTTTGACGTCACTTTGTTCGTCACTATCGTCAGTAGGCAGTCGTATATATACCACGTAGGGGTCGTCAGTGTCGTCACGAAGTTTGTCAGTGTCGTCAGGAAGGGTTGTTAAAATGTCGTTAACTGCCTTCTGTTCGGTCGTCATTTTGTCTTCAGTGCCGTCACTTAGGGCCTTCACTTTGTCTTCAGTGTCGTCACTTAGGGTCATCATTTTGTCTTCAGTGTCATCACATGGTGCCTTCTTATGTCGTCACTTGGTTAGTCACATTAATGAGATAATGTAAAAGACGTCAGTTGTCTTCAATTGTCGTCAGTTGACGTCAGTTAATCGCTCAAAAATCATCCACGTGGCAAACTTGCCTGTCTTGCTGATGTTTGTCGCTAAAAACGAGCCAATTCTGGCATTAGAACACCCAAGGGACTTGCGAAATGTCCGAAGGATGCGACAAAATGCCTCAGATACAATTATCTTGTCTACATACGTGGCCTGGTATGTTACGTCACAGAAATTGGCGGAGTGTCGAGTTGGAGATCAGATCTGAGGAAAAAAAAAACTTTGAGAACCACTATTGTTACGTTCCGTTCTAATTATTCAAGGCCGTACTATCGAGTATAGTGCTTGATAAATAATTATCACAAAAAAAATAAATTTAGTTCCCTTAACCCCCGGCTTACGCGCGCTCCTTTCGTGCGCTCACGTGATCACATCCTCGTAAAATAACCTTAAAACCCGCTATACTTCTGCGAAACTAGCAGAAGTACACCGTATACTTCTTTTTTTTAAGCCCAGTAGTATAGAGATTTAAGACGAATCTCGCTGGGAGGGTTAATGGAGGAGTTATTTCCAGTGTAACATGACAACATGATATGATGGTCGTGATTTTTTACCTCAAGAATGACAATCAACAACCTTCAATATCATAAAAAGTCCCGCAATTTTAGCGTGGTCATCATAAAAACTTTTTATGATATTGGCGAATCGGAATTTCGTGCGCGCTGTGACAAAAGCGTGGTTATTTTGCCATGTCGAAAAAGATGACGTCAATATCATAAAAATGTTTTATGATATTTCTGCTATCGTAATACGTAATACGGTATCGTACAATACATGTAAAAGTAACTACCGTACCGCGTGATACCATAGTATGATACAATACGTATGTCTCACAAATATGAATACCATAGAGTATTATGTTATAAATCCAACAAGCAAGGCCTGTCCATATTTGTTTTCTCTTGTTGATGTAATTTTAGAGTATCTAGTGTTTTAGCAAACAGCAATGGTATGATGCTACAGTTCAATGCACATCACATTTCCCCCTCTAACTAATATGACATACTTCTACACAATGGCGACTACAAGAAAGATATTTTTGTCTTGTAGATGTGGCCACAGGCAGCAGGCATAGAGGCTGAAACATAGATGAGATTAAAGGATTGGACACAAAAACCACCAACATAACATAAAGACTAAAGAGGAGTTCTACAAAGTCCTTTTAGACAGAGAATCTTGTCACTATGACAGTGACTGGACCCCTGACATAACTAGAAATAGGGAGCAACTTTTTGGCTGTTGAAGTTATGAATTCATATCCCAACTATTTTCAAAAGTTTGAAGTACTTTCTCTTTATGTAGAATACAGTATGATTCTACTGCAACAAAACAGAGCAAGTTATTTCAGTCTGCCCCTACATATATCATTCTGTGAATATGTGTACCTAATGTACATTATAGGTGACAGGTATCAGTGGATAAGCCACTGCAATATAATTCTAGAAACTAGAGCTTGTTAGCCCTATTTGCTGCTAGACAATAGATTTTTTGATTGTGAATGTGTGTATTAGTAGCCATATGTGGACCCCCTGTCTATTGACCCCACCTCACAGTCCATAGATCCCCCTTAAAGTCAATAGACTCCACTGTATTTTACAAAAATATTTGTATACCCCCCAGTTATATGAATGACATGGGGGAGGGGGGTTATATACAGTCATGGGGGCTTATAGACTTTCATGGGAGGGGGGTCTACAGACTGTTACAGAGGGTCTATAGACCCCCCATGACAATCTATTGACTGTCATGGGGGGTCTATAGACTGTGGTAAAGGGTCTATAGACCAATAGACTCTTCTCTAAATACCTCTAGACTTGCCATATCATGAGATTAGTTAGAAAAAATGTGAATCATGTACACAATAATAATATTACCTACTCTTATTCGTGACTTGTGCGACTTTTGTAGTAATGTAAATATCTATGTCATTTTTAAATCTAAATTGATGATGTTAAAAAAGCTATCACTATCCAAGTATTTTTATTGTCTAATTTTCCGCCATTTAATTTTTAGCTGGGGGTCTATAGACTGTGAGGTGGGGTTTATAGATTGGGGGTCTACAAACCGCTAATAAAACCCTTTTCTTGGTAGGGAATTGTAATTGTCAGATGATCAAGACCAGATAGCTTTATTCGACACCCCAACCATACAATCAGGATTATGGTGCGTATTGTAGAGAATTGAAAGTGGTGAATGTGGATGTTGGCTTTTTCAGAGGCTTGTTTGCACTGCCTTCACATGAAGAGCATCTGTATAGTAACTAAGAAGTCACACATGAACCTGTCATGTAATTGACAACTATTATATTTTTCATAGTGGCAAAGTAATATTTACTTGTGTTTGAAATCAACACAAGCTAATGCCATCTTAATAGAAAAAAGAGGAATATGATATGCAGTGCGAGAGCAATAATTTCAGAATAAGTTACCTTTGAAGATGGTGGCAAGGTGGGCTAAGGGAGGGGAAGTTGCTGCAGAATTATTTGAGGGTGCATTTGGTGGTGTAGAGCATTTTTGCTTGTGTGTTCCATGTGCATGGGACTGGTAGGGGGGCAGTCTCAGAAATAATACAGAAATAGCAATAAGGTTACTTCTTGCACTTCAATTTTTGGAGCTACATACTAGTAGTTTTGTTAGACCTTGTCCGAGGGGCGATTTGAGGAGAGGAAATCCACGAAAAAGAGAGGTATGTTATCTTTAAAAATAATTTATTACAAGCAAAGTGAGACCTTCTTCGTGATAACGATGTAATAAGATAAATATATGTATTCACGCAAACGATGTTAAGGTAATTCCATCATAAAAACTTTTTATGATATTGTCCGGCGTATATCAACAGTGATTTTGAAGGGGAAGTATCAGTCCCAGACCCCCCCGACCCATATACCAATCGAAAGCTCGTGGAAAGAGGAATATGTAGTATTTTCCGCAAATCATGCTCCGAGGGCTGTGGAAAAAGTTTTAATCGATCAACAAAAATTGACGAGAATCGTAATTTTTTTGTTACAGAAGGGGGTGAGTCAGTACTACAATTAAACTGGTAGAGATTTCTACGCCGTGCAGGACCAGCCATCTCCAAGCTGTAGGGAACGAAAGCCAAGGTCATCATGACCTCTGTAATATATGCCTTTTTCAGAGGTCAGAGAACTATCAACCTGAGCTTCCAGGGTTGCTTCGAGGGCCACGTTATATTGTATCCTCCCACGAAATCATGTGTGTGTTATGATTTATTGCGGAGAGTCATAATACCATCGGCCGGCACGAGAAAACCGGTATCTTGCGGGAGGACATATATATCCATGCAGTCTTTCGTGTAGAGTTGTCAGGCATTTGCATTCTCTCGTCCACAACTTTGCACGATCCTTCTCAAGAGATTATCATAACCACTGAAGCGACGTAAATGATTACCCTATAACACCCGCCCCTGCTAACATGTCGACATACACCCCAATAGTTGTTCATCAGTGCAAAAATCGTTACAATAGGCAAGTTTTCATTATTGTACGCATTGTCGAAGAACCTCTACTCAAACCAAATTGCATTTGACATAATTGTTGGCTTTCTCAGAACATATACATTTTTCACGAACAAACGATGAACACCAGCAGCCAGACGCCTACCCCGTCAACTCACTGTAAAAAGAGGCAGGTAGAGAATAAAATCCTTACCGGCGTCCCAATTGTAAACCATGACGATGTGATGGACATTGGTGCCCTGTGCGCCTCTGAATTGCATCTCCTGAAGAAAAATGACCCCTTCATGTACTATTCTATCCCCGGAGCCAAGAATCCTTGTCTAACCGAAAATGACCTGGACCAGCTTCTTCCCAGTCTTGTCATAGGCAGTTCAAGGTCCACCCTGACGAGTGATTCTGAACACGGCGAAGCTCAACCGAGACCCAGGAATCGTCGTCGCAGCATGTCAGATTCTCACCTCGTCGTGAAAAGGCGAAGTCGAATCTCCTACGAAAGCGACATGCTGGAAACTATTATTGGCGAAATGGGTGAACTTGAAGCACGGCATGCGAAACGGAGACGATCGTCACACTGTTCTGAAATTATTGGGGAATCCCGAATTCAGCTATCACCTGTGGAAAACACAGAATCAAGGGGTGGATCTATCCTTCAGGACATTCTCTTTTCAATGTTTGAAAGCGAGCGTGAAGATGTAGCGGATGATCAGAGTTCTGAGTAGT
The DNA here is from genome assembly GCA_013187285.1 of Cyclotella cryptica. NCBI lineage: Eukaryota > Bacillariophyta > Thalassiosirophyceae > Thalassiosirales > Thalassiosiraceae > Cyclotella > Cyclotella cryptica. Next base: position 268,750 of record JABMIG010000119.1, read on the forward strand.
CATTGCTAGCCTACATCACATCAAAAATACAGCGATACTCCACCAGGCACGAAAGAATGTGCTGCTTCCGTGTTTGTCCCTCCATCATGCAAAACTTTCGTAACCTGTCAAAAGCCATTACGAGCTCTCATCAACCCTTTAGTAGTTCATGCCCTCCCTAAGAAGCTGCTGCATAAAAGATAGTAAATTACATGCAGTATGGTTTTCGTGTAGTCTACCTTTTGCCCAGTGAAAGTTTATATAAATGAAAAGGGGTTGAAGTCCTACTTCCGTCCAACCTCAGATTTTCATTCATGTTAGTACTTGGTACTCACATTCTCAACAAAAAAGTCAAATGTGATAGAATCATCTGAGGCCTGTCTGTGTGTCTCTTACTTTACATCCATGCTAATACCTCTAAAAATACAAGAAACATTGTCATCCATACAGGTATGTCAGATTAATAGTGGATTTCTTGTTGACTCTTGAACTGGCTGAATTATTCATAAAAGGAGACAAGTCCCATCTGTTTTGCCCCTCCGCTGGCTTATTAGTTACGGTTATGGCATTTTTAACAATATACAACAATTTATGCATTGCACATAAAAGATAGCTTTTACAAAACAACGTCCAGGAGGAAAAAATAGTAATTAGCATGCAGTTTTTAGTTAGGACCAGTATGCAAGCTATGCCATTCTATAAAATGGAAGTTCAAAGTTATCAACTATGATTTTATAGTGTCTGCCAAATTACAAAATTGAACTGTCAATATGCTATGCTTAAAGAGCTACCATTTTGAACCACTAAGCTGAATTGTTCTGTGCCCCAGAATAGCCTCATATTTCTGAGTTTTATTCCTTATTTTGATTCAAAATAGACCAAAATCATCACAAGGCAAGCACATGACCGTCAGTGCTAATTTTGGGATTACAGTATCCTAGTTTTGAATCTTTGCAAAACTTGTCACCCAGTTTTGAAGCTGGGCTGGTGCTGCTTTGGGGGGGCAACACAAAACTGGATGCCGGTGTGTTGTTTGGGAGTCCATGGTGATGGTACTGACATGACAATCCCTAGAAGGACTAGGTATGAAATCTTATAATTAGTCCCCTTTCATGCTTATTGTACCACTGGTCAAGAAAACAGTGAGTAAGAGCAACTGGTCTAGATCTAGACTAGTCATGATGCTTCTTGGAAAATTTAAAGATGATGGCTCCCACAGCTTCTGCTGGAAATCACAGATCAATTCCTTATGAAAAGTACTATCGGTTTAACACCACCACCCCATTGGCAAGTCAACTTCTGAAATACATCGGTTCAAAAAATTTTATTGCACACATGCAAAAAGTGGTGTTGATGTTTTTGTTTTGTCCATTTATAAATGATGGGAGCTCATGAGCATGAGAGCAAGCATCAGACAACAAGAGATTAAATGTATCAAGAATAAACATTAAGTCATATGAACTAATCTATAACATGATAAAGACAAGATTGAATAGTCAAGGTGCCAGGATTGCAAAACAATTGCTGAGCCATATCTGGACTGTTCACGGCGATGAAAATTGCAATATTATTGGCTTTATGTGACTACACATTGGGCATGATTTGATAATTTACCCTTACACAGTCTTCTTGCAACAATGTATTGCAATGATCAAGTTCCCTCTATTTTAACATCAGGAAACACTTGAAATTGACTTCAAGGAAGGCTTGCTGAGGCCACTGGTGATGTTTCCCAAATCACTAGTCTTGGCATGTGCAAGTGCCCGTGGGGCCAAATTTAGAAGAGAGTTTTAGGTTGGGTTTTTATTTCTTGAATGTGATAGCTTGTTGGTCCTCATTTTGATGGTGGAGTTTTTCTTCCTTCATGAGATTCAATACAGTAGACCTATTGACAATGTTATCTTAGCTTCGTGGATCGTTATGATAAAGAAAAATGGTATTTTGCAGGAATTAAGTACACAATATAGTTCTAATTATTTTAAACGACATACACAATTACTGCTAAAACACAGGCTATGGGATTATCTTATGTGAGAAGCGTATGTAGCCCAAGTTATCAAGTGGGAAAGACCCTGTGCTGAGTGGAGGTCATAATAATTTAAGTCCGCTCTCAACCCTTGACAGACCAACATTTACATTTCCCAGCAATCTCCCATAATAAACCACCATTATATATATGGAACCACCAATGCCATAGCCTTGACCTCTTGTAGTTTCATGAATTAGATCACACCCTCCGCAAGGATGCCTCTACATACCATGTTGAGGCCAGTACAAATCACTCCAACCTCAAACAGTACCAATCCATGGAGTATTTCACAATGAACCACACAATCTTGTCCCCCATATCATCAATGCTACCCATCCCTCTCATAATAATCCACACTCATTTCAGGTCAGCAATGCCAAGCAATCCATGCCACTAGATGCACGGCAATACCACATCACAAAGGACAAGTTTTGGAGCACCATTCCAAAACAAAAAGGATTTGTATGTTCCCATTACCTTCCCCTTCGCTCACCCTGTCCCTCCCTTTGTCAAATCATTTATTCAAAGATCCTTTGTAACTCCTGGTGTTGTAGCTTGTCTAAAGAAAAGTTGAAATGATGTATGTTATTCACAAGAGCGATGGGGGCAAGTCCATATACTTGTTAGGCGTGGGGCAGTGTTCCTCATGTTATCAAGGACCAACCATGCCTCATTTCTTACACCTTCCCAAATTACCGCTGTATCACCTTTTTGTGGTGTATAATGTGAGCTATCTCTATATTTGCAAGTGTGACTTCATTGCCTCAATCTCCACAAAACAATCCATTCACATTTTATAAGGTGGTGTTGCATTGTGGTTTTCTTTTATCACAATATTCAAAAGCAACACAACAATCATGAAGAAAGTGGAGTTATCAGTAATGAGCAATGTAACTCACTAAAAATAAATCAATATCAATTACACTTCAATAAAGGAATAATATTAACTTTAATACATTTTATTGTCATGTTCTTGGGTTGGCATAACATTTTCATCTTTGTCAATGCAATTGCCATCACGGATGTAAGGATTGTTGCTATCTTGTATTTTATTTGAAATGATAACATTTCCATTTTTGCATGACTGCTTTTCTGAAGGTACACACTTCTTTCAAATGAGTCAAAATCTCCCACAGTGGTTGTATACACAATAGAAAACACACCATGTCTAATTCTCAAAAATGACCTAATTCATAGTAGATATATTTGTTGTAATATAAATGTCCATCTTTTATGCTACTACTTGTTTAATAATTGTTATGTCATGTTACAATGGACTTTCTTTCGATTATTTCCATCCTAGATTCATTATACTGTTTGATTGCATTCAATTCCTATGTAGAAAACTGATAAGAAAATGACTAGCTACAGGAAAAAAACACCATAGCATTGATCAAACAAAAAGGAAACACAGTTAAAAATCAATAGGTATTGAGTGCAACAAAAATCAAGAACACAAACAATGCACACATCTCATGCCTCTGCTGCTAGCAGCAGAACCTTCAAGAACGCTGTCCCCACTGTCTACTATTTTTCAATTAAATTTGTATCATCTCATGAGAGGATGGTCCACAACTCAGCTCATAGATTGACAGTGGACCTCACATCAAATTCCTGCCATCTGAACATCAGAAGGCACTGACAAAGGAAGGTCAATGGTAAGTTTTCAAAACCTTCACTTTTCAACATTATTTCTTGCTGCCTCCCACTTATGATTTTCAATTAAGCACTTACTCTTTGGGACTGCCTAGGCAAAGTCTGAAGGCTGAATTTGGGTGTCCTACCCACATTGTCACCTAGGCAACAAAGGTAGGCAGTGGTGAGTATAACATGAAGACAAGCTAATATTTTCTTCTTTGTTTAACCATTGTTTGTAGCCACAACTCTCTTACTTTCTTCTATTAAATCCTTACCACCCCATCATGAGAACATCCAAAACTCAGCCCAAATGAAAGTTTGACCTCCCCCTACATTGCTGCCACATCAAGAACAATTGAAAGTGGTAGGTAGAAGCCAAAGTTGAGTTTTTATTTCTTTCATCATTTACCCTAACATCTTCATTGTTTTTCAATTCATACTTGCTATCCCATGACAGGAACAGCCAAAAACTCAGGCCACAGACTAAAGTTTGACTTCCCTCCCACATTGCTATAATCCAAAAAATGTCAAGGCACTGGTAGGTCTATAATAAGCAGGAGTAAATTTATATACTATGATTGTTCAGATACATCTCAATTGATTTTTCCTTTAAATACTTGCCACCACATCACAAGACTGGCCAAAACTCAGCCTACAGACTGTGACATAGGCCAAGAATCTGGAGCTTCCAGGTGGAACTCCAAAAGTCTCCTTCACATTGTTTGATACAGAGGAAGCACTCAAAAGTAATAAGATATGAGTTTCTCAGAAATCATATCCAAATAGGATTTTCCTTCCTACAACTCCACCATACACATTGTAGGTGTTTTCTTAGGTTAAATATCCAATGGAGGATTTCCTTCTCAGGAACCTTCCCATGGGACAGTTCCTTTGGGCAGTTGAATATGGGCCAGTCATGGAACTGCCACAAATCACTGCCAATCTCTCCCATGATCATTTATGTTTTGTTTGTGCATGAGATAACTATTATCTCATGAATCACTTATACAGTAGTGTTAAGCTCATAAAAACAAAGTCAGCAAAGTCTACATCAAGATTCTTTAAATACTTTCTGGCTTAGGTCAGACTGAAGTTCAGTCTCTTTCCCATGCTACCACATTGCCAAGAAATATACGCAGTGGAGGGCATGATTTCAAGGCAAGTTTTCACACCCCCTTCACCTGTTTTACCATTGTTTTGGAATACTCATATACTTATTCAACTGTGCACTTAGAGCCATCACAGGAATAGCTAAATTTGAGTCCAGAGACTGAAGCTTTGCTGCCACCAACATGGCAACAAGGTCAACAACAATACTCAGTGGAAGATATATAAAGGTGAGATTTTATCTCCTTCGAATTGAATTTTGTGAAACAATTATAATATGTCATCTAACAGATTGATAACTTAGTAATTATTATTATATGGTGGTATATGAGACAGTCAATCTCTCCTCCCAAGCCGGAAATAAGTGCTGTGATTTGTAGATAATTCAATTTTATTATCTAAATATAAGTTAACTGTTAATTCATTAATCAATCATTTGTCATGATGCGCTGTTGGATGTGGATTGGAAAGTAAGTAGGGGTCTGGTCATGATATTTTTGGAGAGTGTGAGAGTAGGTACCATGCAGTGCTGTACAATTACACCTCTTCATTTTTCAGCCTCGGTTTAAATAACCATGTGTTTTCCATCAGGTGTATTCTTAGGGGGATGAAGGTGTGGGCATGAGTCACATTGATGTCATGTTGTTGAGTACCTATAATTGTCATGCCTGAAAAAATGAGTAGGAATATCACCCAGAACCACCAGTACACTTCCGTACTTCTTCTCTACACTTTCCTTAACCCACCTGTATGAAACTGTAGCCCTACCATATGATCCCCCTAAGCCACCTGCACACTTCCTATATACCTATCATACAAAACCATAGCATACCCAGACACCTTTTAGCCAATAAATAACAATGATATAGAGGCTATATAGATTAATGGTTTAATATGATTTTGTATGAATTCCTATCGTCTGTTGAAAAAATACCAACAGTTGGTCTGCATATCAAAACAAAAGCATGCAGAAGAGCAGGGTCTGGTTACCAGAGTGTGGAATCCGGAAAGTAAGCTTGACCTAAGCCGGAAGTAATCAAAAATTAGTCGTAGATGAAGAAGTAGAAAAAGGTGCATTCCAGCTGATTGGAATTTATTTTTATGAGCTATTGAAATGATCAACAAATGAGGATTGCCCAATGGTGATCCTCTCAAATTTACCGTGTAAATCATGTAATTGACATGCAATATATTGGAGGCTAGTGTGTCCAATATTTGCAGAGAAGCTCTCACACTGTAAATTTGCCAGTTGAGAACGTATCACACTTTCAGGCTCTTCAGTTGAGCAGTTGAACCCTGTCAACTGCTTTACTCAACTCATTGTTTCTGTAGTGTATACCTGACAGGTATGTACCTCTAATATATTCTTTCTGAGAAAGTCATGAGTTGGAATTTGCGTACTTCCCCTCTCATTGGGAATAGTATTTGTACTTATGGCCTGAAAGTGGGGCCTGGTTGGGTCAGGAGTACCAGTAGGTATCCTTGGCTCATGTCAATGCGAGCCAAGACAAGGCGTGGATGGACGAGGCAAAGATGAACGAATGGATTGACGCCATCCTACAGCCGTGGAAGGCGGATCTCGATGCAAACAATCCGTCTGTTGGACCGCCTATCATAATTCTCGATGCGTACAGCGTCCATCAGATGGGTATTGTCGTCAATTGGATCCATTCCATGGGGATTGAGGTGGTGCACCTCCCGGCGGGCTGCACGTACTTGTGCCAGCCCATAGACGTGTATTAACACGCCCATTAAAAGTTGTCTTTGTCAAAAGTGGTGTTGACGGGGTTGCAAAGGAACTGTCCCGTAAATTGGTGACAGAGTGGATTGTTGAAGTATATGATGACATTCCTGAAGAAGTTGGGTGAAACGCATGGAAGAATACAGGATACAAATGGGTTTAACTAGTGAATAGGTTTTCTAATTAATAATGAAGGGCAACACTTTGGAGTGAAATAAAAGGGAGTTTAATTTGTGGGTTGCATGTAGGTAATGTGGGCGTGATGTGTGGTGAGCTTAAGGGGGAAATGAAATAACTCGTGAACCAGGAGGAGTTACGGGGAGCTATGGATATGGGCATGTTGAGGCTGAAGAGTGCTATGAATTTGTTATCATTTAGATTCTAAAGATCACGTTTAGGGCCTAAAAATGACAATATTGTGCCAAATGGAGAGGGTGGTTCTTATAATGTGAGAGTTTTTATAAACTGATTTTTACATTATTATTTTTTTGTATAGTATACCTGAGATCCCGTGGAGTCTTCTTTTACAAATTGGCAATATTCGGATTCAATGGCATTGTCCACAACAAAAAATCCATGGCTGTATTTAGCACATGACTCCACATCCCATTTCTATGACAGTCATTATTGATTATTTGAAACGACTGTTATTGTGCTCCAAAAGCACCATCAAATTCAAGCAGCAGGTGGTCCATTATGTTGTGCAAGTCAGCCGCCAAGTTTATCATTATCATGCTACAACACACCATGGATTAGGAGTTAATATGACAACATTTTGCTAGTGATCAACTTTGGTGCTCATTCTTCCAAATTCGACATAGGTACACTCACATAGGAAAATAAATATATTCAACAGAGAAATATAATGCATGACCTTATCAAACAAACAAACAAACAAACAAACAAACAAACAAACAAACAAACAAACAAACAAACAAAGGATTTAGTCTCATTGTTATTGTTATGGGACATATGAATGTCAATTTTGAGTCATTTTTTATCGGATGGATATAGGTTGAACCTGTATGTCTGTTACAGTCTATATTGGAGCCTTCCCATTTTTCTAAAAATAAAATTGAGGCCAGAAAGATTTTTCTGTCCCCAAAATGATTCCCAATTTAGAGAAGCCATTTCTAAACCCTACTTTGTCACCCCTCCATCGTTCTAGAGGACTCAAGCCTTGTTAATATGTGTGCATGTAGCATGATGTACCTGGTTGCAACATAGAATGGGCATGTGCTTTGAATAGAAGAAGCCTACAATGTGCAGCTTCACATCTGTGGATAGGCAGTGAAGCAAGCTGATCAGAAACCATGACACATCAAAGGGAACAGATTTGGATGTATGAGATTATTGGTGGGTACTTTTTTACTGGTTGAGACAAATTTACATGATATTGGACACAATAAATACATGATAGGAATTTTGGATAGGACAGATCATTCCCATGGAACTACCTCAAGAAGTTTTAAGGGACTTGATTTAGGTTGCTGTACAGAAAAGCTTGATCAACCATAGCTAGGTATGGATTTTTTTGTCTAAGACGTAGAGAAATAGCACCGAGAGACGTGGAAAATATTGGGAGGACTCCATTGTGAAATTTTGTATGTTGCATCAAAAATAATATGTCTCCCTTTGTCCGTGTTTAAAGAAATGTATTTTAGGAGGACCTGAGCAATCATCAAATTTCTGGTACATTCGATTCATAGGAATCCGTAGAATTGCCAAAGCATCCTGGAGTTTGCTGATCTAAAAAAAAGAGAATAGCTATTTGGAGCATCTTCCAAGTTGTACTTAATACGGTGGGTCACACTGACTCATGTAAACGAAAATTAAAAAACACTTTATATATTTGAAGAGAACACGACTCTCAGTTGTGACAGGTGCTGCACGCCTCCGTGGTGGTAAGGTACGTGGCTGGGAACCCGGTCCCGGATGGAGTGCAATGCTGTATCCAGTATGGTGTCACATTGTGCAAAATTAGTGTGAGAACATGCAGTCAGGCATTATAGGGCCTATTGCATGATCTGATTTTTAGGGCATAATGTGCTGTCCAGACTTTTAGGGCCTACTGCACAGTGGGTTTAGGAGATGGGATAATATATTTTACATGTTGTTGTGGGCGGCATGGTATTGAATACAGTGCTGCATTTTGTGTGTGATACCGTACTAAGTACAACTTGGAAGATGCTCCAAATAGCCAACCTCTAAAAGGAGTTAAGGGAAATAAGCTCTTTTGTCAAAATCATTTGCCCTCTAAAGCATTTTGGCTTAGATTTCATGATTTTATCTCTCTTAGACCAAAACTGAGAGGAGTTGTGGGCCGTGAGGTAATTAGAGTCATATTTTTGGAATTCTTGTCTTCTGTACCAAATGGTATCATCCCAGGCATGAGAATGTCTTGTACCTACATACCTAGATACCTAGTTGGTTAGAAGTTGAGGTTATTTTCGTGTCATGCTGGAATGGAAGGAGTCGCAGAAAGTACAGATCCCCAAAGCGAAGCTTTTTGTGATTGAGCCGAACGGCTTACTTTTGGGAAATGGCTTAATCTTTAAAGTAAGCCGTTTTCTGAGAGTAATCCATTTTGATCCAAAACGGGTCACTTTAGAAAACTGGCTCAGTCTTGAAAGTAAGTCTTTCTAATAAGATTATGCCTAATCACATGAAATCAATAAAGTTTTTACCAGAAAGCTTGAAAGTGTGCCATTTTCTGAAGAGTAAGCTGTTTTGGCCTGAAATGGCTTACTCTTCAGAAAACGGCTTATTCTCAAAATTATGTCGTTTTCTCGAGAGTAAGCTGTTTTCGCTTAAAACGGACTACTCTTAGAAAATAGCTTACTTTTCAAAAAAAGCCTTTGAATGGAACTAGTAACTTGTTTTGAGGAACATGTTAAGCTAATTAATTAGAGATCAATCCATACAAGTATGGCACATCTCATTGGTACCATGCCTATAAAAGTTTTAATTTTTATTCTGCTTCATCCAATCAACTCCCCTGTCACCCTTGCCCATCCTCATACTACGCGCCATAGGTATTGTACCACTTGTTCTGTGGAGGTCAAACTGCCTATGTGTACAGAGTACTACTACCGTATTTTTCATTAAGAGTTTGAGGGAAAGCTGATTATTTAGAATGAAAATAAAAATTGCAACCTAGGGAGGTATTGTGAAAAGCAATTGCAATTTATTGCTTTTATTGGCATAGCAAACTAAAAAGTCGATTTTGCTGATCGAGAACTATTTCTACTGAAAAACAACTTATGATAGTCAAATTTTGAGGAAATTATAAGAGGACCTAATCATTTCAGATAAATGATTATTTTTTGTGCGTCATGTGGCTTTGCTCTATTTGTAATCTGTCTTGGTGAGGATGCTGTTCTATTAAAAATTAAAATAGTCCTATTTTCACTGTGCCGCCTGATAAAAGTGAACATCGTATGATACGTTTTAGAATGGAGGAGTTCACGTGATTTTTTAAAATGCAATTCGAGTCTTCTACGGGATAAAATGAGGAAACGGATGGCTTTTTGAAATGCTTCCGGGAATCGAGATTCCGTCTGCCGACACAGAAAGCATCCGAAACGGCTGGAATTTCGATTCCCGGACGACTTTTAAAAATGCATCCTTGCGTAAATGGGAATTCGCAAATTACGCACAAGTTCGAGAAAAGGCATCCTCATCGGATGTGTTCTGAAGAGTCAGACCGGTTTTCAAAAACCATCCTTCGCACCAGAATGCGTCTGGGAATCCGAATTGCATCGTAGTCGGATGCATTCTGGTGCGAAGGATGGTTTTTTAAAATTACATCTCTAAATAAATACCGTAACGCGTGAAAAATCATTTATGTCATTGAGTACGTATCTTTTCGTGAACGAACGTGTACTTAACACCTATGTTCAGTCTAGTGAGTTCTATGCTAGGTGACTCGTACAGTTTTTCGTTGGGGTCTCTAAATAATGTGTTCGTGTTTCTGAGTGCAGGAAGAACCAGGAACACAACTTATGCTTTTTCACATATTTTAAACCTATTCATTTTTCTTTTGTCCATAATCAAATAAGAGAATTATTTATGACTGTTAGTTCATACTTTTATATTATTTATTCATATAATGGAAAACAGTAAGACAAATTGTGAAAATTATCAAATAAAGATGTATTTTAAAAGTAAGTATCATTTTCCCTTAAATCCTAATAAGCCAGTTTAAATTTTGTTGTCACAACAGAGGCTCTTTTCCCTCAACTCCAAAATAAGGAAGACCCCCCAGCGTCCGAAGTCTTTTCTGGGCTCACTTTTATCAGCACACCTTCCCCTATGATGTTATACTCTATACACACATCATACACACACAAAATAGGGGGAGCCATAGATAGGCCTAGAGGGATACCTCTAGGAGATACACAAACAGTGCAAGTTGTTTGCAGTGACCCTTATTACCCGCAACAAAATAGTAACCCCCTATGACCCCACTTATCCAACTACAGTACTGTACTGGCCAGTGTACGATATCTGTCCTATACCACTCCTATGCCTGTCCATCCGTGACATCTGTGGTCACACGCACCGATTTTTGTTTACACCTGTTCACACTTCTTAGAGGGCACTTATACAATACGACCATAGCTCCCAGGAGAGAAATGACAATGATCATCTGGGCAACGTTCAAAGTGACCTGTGCAAAAAAATGCCCTGACCTCACATACCATCTATCTCCCATCAGTCTCCCATCAGCTCCCATCTATCTAAAATTGCGGACTCAACGAGTTCACCAATACCAAGGGTACAATTATTACTTGTACAAAACAGGACCACCACAACATAAATCCATATCACACGTCTCTGTCACTTGAATATTTGCCCGCATTATAATCATTTGATGGCGACAGTTGCTTCCAGCAAATTTACGTTAATCAAGCAAGATCATCTTTTCCGCTCCACTATCGACGACGCGCACAAGTATCTATCTCGGGCCATGAACTCTTTTCATTCAAATAAGAACTCAACTAGCAATATTTGGGCTTCTACCCAGTTGGAAAATACGAAGGGGATATTTTCTGATGATGAAATTAAAATCCCTACAGATGTTAAAACCATAGGGAACGAGAAGACCATTGACGTAGCAAGCCTTTGCGCATCTGAACTGGCGCTCTTGAAGAAAAATGACCCGTTCATGTACTATTCAATTCCTGGAGCAAGGGAGGAAACTTTGATCGATCATGAACTAGATGCGATCAATCTCAATATAGAGGAAATGAGAACAAGTCCGATGTTGAATGATAATAAGGATCCATCTCGATCATGTCTTCGGCACAGATCGTTTAATTCGCACGCACTGGTGAAGAGGAAAAGCCGCATTTCATATGAAACTCACTTTAGTCTCCACTTAGATGATATGGTGGAGCTACATTCACCATTGAAGAAAAAACAGCGATCATCTTAATATCGTCATCTTGCAACCCACGACGTATCCAACCCACTAGGTAATGGTGTCCCCTTCATTAGTGTGAGTTCATCCCTTCAAGGAAAAACCATCGGCCCCACGACCGGGGATAGTTGCAGGTCTTCCGTAAAAGAAAGGTAGGAGGTGATAATACTTACAACTTGTCATTTCTATGAGCGTGGAACATAGCATTATAGTGTTACCGTGTTGGATTTAATGTACATTTCTATAATAGCATTCACAACATCCAATGTTTACGATATAAATTTTCTTTATAACTTGCTTTCTCCGCTTTGGACCTTTCTCTTTTTGAGCCTGTAAGATCTTTTTCGTCAGCTCAGCAGATAATGAAACCTATGACACTTTTCATTGGGTAACAGTTCTGTAAATATATCAACGCTCACTTGAATTCCACTCAGATTGCGGTCCGTGACAGGTCTGCAACCTCAAATTCACTTTGCCCTTCGACGATTCCCTGATTTGCAAGTTTCAAAGGTCAAACGGTCAAATATACATCTCCATCGGAGTCACGATGCTCCAACTCGACCATCGACTCTTTCTTGATTGATCACAAGTAAATTTATCGCATTTCAATATTTGATCGTTGGGCAAGACAATTTCCGATCCGATACCGTGTGAAAAAACTGAATACTTTCGGCATGAACAAAACAGGCCTAACAAAAGTACTCGGTCTGAATGGCAAGGCCTTGAAAAAATCTTGCAAATTGCGAAACGAGGGAAGTATGCAGAAGAAAATCGGCGAGCGTTGCAAGAAAGATGATAATTCAAAAGTATGAATACCTACGTCAAATGCTTTTAGAGCGACCTTAATTGGCGACGACAATGAATTGAAGCCAATGTCTTCTTGAACATTTTCCAAGATTATTGAACATTTTTGAACATTTTTGAACTCTTTTGAACATGTGCAAAAATGTTCAAAAAAGTTCAATTCCACGTAGTCGAATAGGGAAAACCCTACCGAGGTCATTCACATTTGAAGTCGAATGGGAGTTGAATTAGTGACATATGTTCTTTTCTTCTTCATGGACACCCTAAAAAACATAAATTCTCGTCAATTCAGCAACACACCCAAAAAATGTGTAGCTCCCCATAACTTCAAGTTGTGGAGTTATGCTAGATGGTAGCTGAACACACCACACATCACGGGGCACATCACATCAACTGCGTAAAATCTAAACCATGACATTTCAGGGCAGAAAAGAAGAAGTCCCCCCCCTACAGAAGTATTAAATAAGCAAAGATACAAAAAAATAATACTGACGATGAGCTAACTTGAGCAGATTATAAGTTACTTTTTTATAGTATCTTTTGACATTTCATTTACCTAAACGCCGATTTATACGGTAGATAATATTTCAACATTTTTGAGCTTTTTTGAATTTGTTCAAATATGTTCTAAAATGTTCTAAAATATTCAATAGAGTTTGGCAGCAACGATCGCTTGTTTCATAGAGAGGTCATACTGGACTGAATCGTCGTAATTTCCCCTTTACTTTGTTTTGTTGAAATCAAAGATATGTACCATATACGTAGAATAGATTGAAATTTCATTTTGTGGGATCACTTTCATCAATATCTTCCGTCCAAATATTGCATTGAAGGATTATTTCTGTTTTTTACTTCCTTCCTTCCGAATTTGCCGGATCTTCCAGTATGCATTTCAATTCGGTTTTGTTGTAATGTAGTACTAAGTCCTTTGAAGTTTGATTCTGGCGCCTGCATCATACATCTCAGGAGAACACGATCTAAGATTGAGATAAGAATGCAAGCATAAAACAAGTCTAAGAAAGAAGAAATTCACGAAGCTTTTTGGATTGAATAACTCCAAGACATGACCCAATTGCAATAGTCACCTTTTATATATATCTCATTTCAATTCTTGACATACTTGCGCACAAGACTTAGAAAATCACCCACTTTGATTGTCCAGCCCACGTAATCTACAATAAAGAAGTCAACCGGTGTCAACTATAATGTATCTTTATGTGATTCAAACCTCTGTTGTGCTATTTCTTCAGTTACACTTGGCCCCTCTTCAGATACACAACAACAACATCTTTGATTGTACCTAACAAACTTTTCTTGATCTTGCCAACTTGGAACTCATGACATTTTGTGGAACATTCCCAAGTAAAAGGACTTCCGGCATATATTAAAGTATGAAAAGGCAGCCACGGTACTTTGAAACATTTCCCTATTCCGTGGGGGTGGATGAAAACATGGATGCATCATTGTAGCAGGCCTTATCTAGGGAGAGAGCTGAGCTGCAATATCATGATCAACACATCATTACTGGAAGCGACATGACCATGACATAGGCCAAGTATCAGCCTTTTTGTACCCCTGGGTACAAAAGTTAAAAGGAGCATTCTCAGGACTCCCCAGTAGGAGAGTCCACCTCCCGAAGGCATGGACTCCCCAACACTGAAGTTCAGAACCCCAAACAAGAGAACACCCTTGAGGAAGATCTGAACACCCTTGAGAAGGGTATGAACATACCAATTTTGTGTAGGATCTAGACAATGATCGTTTACATCGTTTGGATTGGAATACAGATCCACTCCTCTTCCATCCTCACAATTGTATCAAATATAGCTCATAAAATCAAATCTTTGACACCTGTCGAAACTACCCATAATTTTTGCATGATATTTTTTTGCAACGAAACAGCTCAGGTCACTATCTTAAGATAACCATGGTGCGACCTTCGCGCACTGAAGCCATCGACATCCAACCCCACCAACACGAGGTATGCTAACAATTTTTTTCGCGAGTGGCAATTTTAACTTTTTTGCATCAGCGATACGTTTTTTTGCGTGATCGACGATTTATCCAAAATCGGCTACGCGATCGACAAATTCCTACGGTTTAGCGATCTGCGAGCTCTCCAAAAATTCTCCCGCGATTAGCGAGCATAAGCAATCATCATCGAGTGATCGACTTCGGCGATCAGGGATTCCTACGAGTCGGGTTAATTTCATGATCAAGAATTCTCGCAAAATAGTTGGAAGCAAGACTTTCAAGAAATAGAAAGCAAAGAAGAAAAAAAATTTAAATTTAAATATGAAAAATTCTTATTCCAACTAACCTCCACAGGGCACCCAAAACCTTTTTCAAGGCCTTGTTTTATAATATGTCCCTTGGAGAGGCAATCAAAAGGATGTCGTCAAGCAAGTCAAGCCCAGAAGGACTCAAGCTGCAGGAGTGTGAACGGAGTTCAGGGAGGTCCAAGCCACCCATTTCCTACATTCCCACTGCCATGGACACACCGAAGGTGATCAACAAAATCAAGGTCTTCAACAAAATGACCTGGTCTGTCACCGTCTTTGATGAGGGAAGTCCTGAACAGTTCCACAACCATGTCCAGACCTCGATGGAAATAATTTCCCAGAGAGGCTTAGACACTGACTACGAGGAAGCCTGCAAGGAAGAGAAAATGGCTGAGGCAAGCCTGACTGCGGCCACTGCGGCCACTGCGGCCAAAGACAAGTATAAAGGGATGGTGACATGAGCCAAGGACACCTACTGGTACTCCTGACCCTTCCTGGGCCCAAGAACAGGTTCCATGGGTACAAAGACAAATAGGAATTCTACTAACTAAGGGTAGGATCCCACCAAATAGAAACAGGACTCATGAACAAGACTATTAAGTCCTGCAGGGCTTATTACTAAAGACCACTGAGTCCTGGGGGACCCATTGGCAGGATTACATCTACAGCCTAATCCAGAATCCACTGGATTCAGGTTGGCATGCAAGAATGCATGTAAAGCCCAAACCAGGTGCATGTACACCCAGTTTGGCATGCATGAATCCAATAGGATGCCTCAAAATCTAACATCCTCGAATTACATGCAAAATGCATGATAAACTAGAGAGGACTACCATGAGGCAGTCCTCATTCTCAATCAGTTTTTTAGCTTATAAATTAAATCTTCAGACAACTGGAACATCTTTTCTACTTCGTTTATCTACAACTACTTTTCGATTACTTCCGGCTTAGGTCACTATCGTACGATAGCGAACTTCGGTAAGTTGCTCGCATCTCAACCACACGAAGGCTCATCCCGACGACCCACAGGCGGTCGAACAAAAGCAAGGTCTACCACGCAGAGTACTACGTTCATTGCACGTCACCGTCGCGAACGATTTTTTCTTAGTCCACCAAGGAGTTCCTACAAGAAGCTCTTCTTAGGCACTAGCCTAGGTGAAAAACTACAAGCCATGTCCTCCGTGAAAGCGATTCCCGAAGGGCTTAAGTGGGTAGAGTGCGAGCGTGGCGTTGGAGGGAAGAACTCCCCCATACGTTACATTCCTGAGCAGGATCCCGTGCAGGATGCCCTCGCGAAGGACAAAAAGACCACCTATTTCAAGCTGACTCTCCCCAATACGGGAAGCGAGTTAAAGGTGGCAGTATGGGCGTCCGGGACTCCCGAGCAGTTTCTACTGCATGTACGCTCCGCGATTCACGCGTGCAAGCAGATGGGGCTTGACACGGACTTCGCGGCAGCCGAGAAGGCTGTTGAAACAGCCAAGATCGAGGCTGAACTAGCCAAGCAGGAGTAAGTGACGGTACGTAATGCTGAAAAAAAGAAGAAGGGCAATAAACAAGAGGCGCCCGGTACGACTACCGAGGCTGTTTCACCTGCCCTAGTAGAAGCCAAAGCCGCGTATGACAAGGCTTTGAAAGCTCTAGAGGATGCGAAGCTCGCCTTTGCAATGGCTGGAGCGAAGCCCTTCGAGCTTTATGGAAACCTCCTCTCCGACAAGGCACGTCAGCCCTGGGAGAAGATTATCAAGGCCCAAGTGACTAAAGCTCCTTGGGAAGACATCAAGGGAGTACCGCACACGGAGACTCCCACGAAGACTTGGAACTCGTTTCACCAGTGCGTCACATTTCACCTACTGCAGGTGTTCCGTCATGACGCGGGCGAGGCCCTCAAGTACTATATCATGAATACGCTGAAAAAGCCCAACCGGGTTTCGATTCGTCAGTTTTTTGTCCGAGTAGAACAGCTCAACAGCTACCTCGAGACATTGCCCTGCCTGTATTACAGCCCGAAGGCTAATCAGGCGACCAAGAAAGTATTGCCTCTTGATGACGCTGACCTTGCGACTCATCTATTGCGCATGTGTCCAGCCAAGTGGCAAACCCAGTATGACCTCACAGAGAATACCACTCCGGTCAGTACTAGGGCCCTACTATTGGTCCTAGAGAATATCGAGAACAATGCGGAACTTCGACAACAAGCCCGCTAGCACGACCAAGGCAAAGGGGCTGATACAAAGCGGAAGATGGAGTCGATGGACTCCCGCATCCCCAAGAAGCCCAAGAAGGTGGGCTGGACCGAAAAGCACTGTGTGCTATGCAAGAAACATGGGGGGCCGCACAAAAGTCACAATACGCGTGACTGCCGTCGCTATAACAAGGACGGTACTCCTATCAAGAAGAATGGGGTGCAGGTAAGCCCGGTTCAAAAGAAAGGAAACCGGAGGGCGCGAACTTTGCCCAGATAGTCCGGGCGGAGTTGAAGAAAGCTCTCCGCAAGAAGTCTAGTAAGCCCAAGAAACGTCGCGCTAATGACTCGGAAAGTGACAGCGACTCCAACGACAGTTCGTGAAGGTGCGGGTCGGATAGCACTGGGGAATTACGTAGATGTAAGAAACGTAAATTAAATACTGCAATTGACAGTTACACTACCCCCAGTCCGAGTAAAGCTATCCTGACTAATAAAAGTCAAAATCCAAAATCAATTAAATCAACTGTCACGAAAACCAAGATATCAAAAAAATCTTGTTCCAAAACAAAAAATCCCGAATTTAAAAATCGAAATAAAATGAAGTCAACGACATCATCTAACTTAAAAAATCTTACGACAAAAGAGTTGTCAGTAATAAAACACAACATACTGAGGCTGATGTGAACATGCCCAGTGTAAGTTACAATATCAATCACAAATAGGAAGTGATTACAA
Organism: Cyclotella cryptica; assembly: GCA_013187285.1. Lineage (NCBI taxonomy): Eukaryota > Bacillariophyta > Thalassiosirophyceae > Thalassiosirales > Thalassiosiraceae > Cyclotella > Cyclotella cryptica. The sequence continues at coordinate 286,678 of JABMIG010000119.1, forward strand.
CAAGCACCAAGGATCGCCTCTGTGTCACGGCATTAGTTGCCATAATGGAACCAGCGACTGAAAGTCAATCCGGCAGAGCCTACAAACAACCTCTGTGGAGTCGCCCCAGTAACAAGATAATAGTCCTATTGGACTCTGGGTCTGATGGAGACCTTATTTTCCTTCCAAAAGGAAAAGACAAGCCCTTTCCCTACCTGACTAGGCAGGTGCCAAAGTCTTGGCATACGTCAAATGGGAGCTTCCAGACAACCGGAAGAGGTAGGAGGTAGGATCAGAGTCAAATTCTTTGAATACTCCCATTCCAAGGAGTACCTTCTACAACCCGATGTTGTGGAATACAAGGAAGATGACATGACCAAGCCAGGGTTTGACCTCATTCTTGGTAGTAATACCCTGAAAGAGTTAGGAATTGTCCTAGACTTTCGGACAAAGGAAATCACAGTAGATGACATCTCACTGCCAATGAGAGACATCAACAAACTAAAGACAAGAGCTACTGTGGAAAAAGCTTGGACTATGAATAATAGCATCTACCAAGAGACATCCAAGGAACCACAGAGCACTCTGGAGGCAACAAAACGCCTCATAAAAATACTAGACGCTAAGTATGAAAAAGCGGATCTCAGGGCAATTGTCAGAGACAACTGCACACACCTAAGTGGCCCAGAACAAGCAAGGTTACTGGAGCTCCTACAAGAGTTTGAGGAGTTATTTAGTGGGAAACTAGGTGACTGGGATTGTAAGCCGGTCTCCCTCCAGTTAAAGGAAGGAGCACAGCCATACCATGGCAGGCCTTTTCCCATACCCAAGAAGCACATAGAAATAACAAAAAGAGAGGTACAACGACTATGTGACTTAGGGGTACTTAAATGGCAAGATGATTCTGAGTGGGCATCACCCACATTCATCATACCCAAGAAAGACAACACCGTATGGGTTGTCAGCGATTTTAGGGAAGTAAATAAACGTGTAGTGAGAAAACCGTTTCCTATTCCCAAAATCAGCACTGTGCTACAAGAACTCGAAGGCTTTACATATGCCACAGCCCTTGACCTAAATATGGGCTATTACACCATTAGATTGGATCCAGATGCGTCCAAAATATGCACCATTATCTTTCCGTGGGGTAAGTACTCTTACCTACGGTTACCAATGGGTGTTGCATGTTCTCCCGACATCTTCCAGGCTAAGATGTCTGAGCTAATGGCAACCCTTGAGTTCGTCCGAACTTATCTTGATGATTTACTATGCATCAGCAAGGGAAACCTAGAAGATCACCTTACTAAACTTAGAAGGGTCTTCATTAGGTTGCGAGACGCAGGCTTGACGGTCAATGCACGCAAGTCGTCCTTCTGTGCCGTGGAGACAGAATACCTAGGATATGTGCTATCCAGAGATGGTATAAAACCACAACCAAAAAAGGTACAGGCAATCCTCGCATTAACACCGCCTCAAAATGTTAAACAGCTTCGTAGGTTTCTAGGCATGGTCCAGTACTACAGAGACATTTGGGTGAGACGCAGTGAAATACTTGCACCATTAACCAACTTAGTTGGTGAATGTGGACACACCAAAGTCACAAGGGCTAACAAAACCAAGAAAAAGCCATGGCATTGGGATGAAATCCATCAGCAAGCATTCGACACTGTAAAGGCGACTATCGCTCGCGATGTTACCTTGGCCTACCCTGACTATTCCCAGGGATTTGAGATTTACACAGATAGCTCCAAATTTCAATTGGGCGCTGTGATTACTCAAAACAACAGGCCGCTGGCATTCTTCAGTAAAAAACTGAGTCAGGCGCAGCAAAAATATAGCGTGACCAAACAGGAACTACTGGCCATAGTAGAAACACTAAAAGAGTTCAAAGGCATGCTTTGGGGACAACAAATTACGGTCTGCACTGACCACAAAAATCTAATGCAGGATGCTCTAGGTCTGACCTCTGATCGATTGTACCGCTGGAGATTACTCTTAGAAGAGTATGGCCCCACCATCGTGTATATCAAAGGCATCCACAACACCGTTGCGGACGCCATCTCATGACTGGACTATGGACCCGTCACAGATGACAGGTCAACCTGGATGACTTTCGCCCAGTGTTGGTGCTACCACAACACCTCACAACCAGAAGCATCCCTAGCATCCACCCAGGAATCCATGAACCAGGTGTTTGCTAATCGCAATGAAGAGGACTCCATCTATCCCCTCACAACCAGAGAGATAACGGAGGCACAACACGAAGATGAAAGCCTACTAAACAAAGGCTACTCAACTCAATTAGTTGAGAATATTAAAGTACTCTGCAAGGATGGCAAAATGGTTATTCCAACAAGCCTCCAACACCGTGCGGTAGCTTGGTTTCACCACTACCTACAGCACCCGGGACTAAACGCCTCGAAGAAACTCTTCGTCTGTCGATGTATTGGAAAGGTCTAAGAACGACAGTCCAATCACACGCCAAAAGTGTCACAGTTGCCAGGTGAACAAACGCAGGCAGATAAAATACGGGAAACTGCCAACAAAACTTGCAATCACCAACCCCTGGGAGGCTCTATGTGTGGACCTTATAGGACCGTACACCCTCAAGGGCAAGGACAAGACACAAATTGACATGTGCGTCACAATGATCGATCCTGCAAGAAGCTGGTTCGAAATTGTAGAGTTGCCGGTATCACAGCTCCCGAAGCTTGATATTCCCATGGGTACAAAGGGGCACAAGGGCAAAGACACACATGTCCAAGAACAACAACCCTACTTTGACAAGACGTCAGCAACAGTAGGTAATTTAGTCAATAGGACCTGGTTTAGCCGTTACCCACGTAGTCAATATATTATCTACGACAATGGAAGTGAATTTAAACTTCACTTCGAGACCCTCTGTGAATCATATGGGCTGAAGCGTAAGCCAACCAGTGTCAAAACCCTCAAGCGAACGCAATACTCGAGCGGGTGCATCAAACAATCATGGCGATGCTCTGCACAGCTGAATTGGATATGGCCGACACCATCAGCGAGAGTGACATTGCTGACTTTCTCACAAATGCCGCATGGGCCGTTCGCTCTACCTATCACACAGTACTAAAAACTTCGCCAGGTGCAGCTATCTTTGGAAGGGACATGTTGTTTGACGTCCCCTACATTGCTGACTGGTCTAAAATAGGGGAATATAGACAACGGCAAACTGACCGTAACACAAGGCGGTAGAATGCCTCTCGCATAGACTGGGACTACCAGCCCGGTGACAAAGTACTGCTGCGAAAAGACGGTATCCTCCGCAAAACAGAGAGCCGGTATGAAAGTGATCCTTGGACTATCACGTCAGTTCATACGAATGGCACAATAAGGGTTCAACGCGGAACTAAGTCCGAGCGACTTAACATTAGGAGAGTTACACCATATTTTGAATAAACTAAACACGACTTGTACCTTACCCCCTTCTCCTATCAAGACTTACGCTTCGTCATTGCTACACCATCTTTTTTTCCTCCTCGCGGTTTTCTTTTTTCCTCGAGAGGTTTTCTTTTTCGTGAGCATTGACACCTTATCGCTCCATTCGTGGGGGCAAGTGACATGAGCCAAGGACACCTACTGGTACTCCTGACCCTTCCTGGGCCCAAGAACAGGTCCCATGGGTACAAAGACAAATAGGAATTCTACTAACTAAGGGTAGGATCCCACCAAATAGAAACAGGACTCATTAACAAGACTATTAAGTCCTGCAGGGCTTATTACTAAAGACCACTGAGTCGTGGGGGACCCATTGGCAGGATTACATCTACAGCCTAATCCAGAATCCACTGGATTCAGGTTGGCATGCAAGAATGCATGTAAAGCCCAAACCAGGTGCATGTACACCCAGTTTGGCATGCATGAATCCAATAGGATGCCTCAAAATCTAACATCCTCGAATTACATGCAAAATGCATGATAAACTAGAGAGGACTACCATGAGGCAGTCCTCATTCTCAATCAGTTTTTTAGCTTATAAATTAAATCTTCAGACAACTGGAACATCTTTTCTACTTCGTTTATCTACAACTACTTTTCGATTACTTCCGGCTTAGGTCAGATGGATGAAAATTCCCGAAACCAAACAGGTTACCCATCAGGGACTTTTTGCAGAGGATCCAGTGCCTTAACAGGTACGTAGAACTCTTGCCGTGCCTGTTTTACTCTTCAAAGGCTGCAAAATCTACAAAAGTATGCGGGCCATTTGATGCTGTCGACTTGGCAAGCCACATCGTCAGTATGGTTCCTAGGAACTGGCAGGACCAATATGAGCTCAGTGGAGCCTTTGTACCACAGAGTGTTAGGGAACTTCTTGAAGTCCTTGAAGGATCTTTCGGATTTATTTCTACGTACGATAGGAATTGGTACATTTTTACAGGAAAACAGACTTCTCAGTAAGTCTTAGATTTGATATCAATCTAATTAGTGGCTATAACTGCACTACTTAGTAGCTAAAAAAATGTTAACCGGTGGCATTCCGGAAGTGTACGGGAGGGTAACCGGAAGGTTACAGGAAGGCTTCTGGAAAGTACCGGAGGGTCACCGGAGCGTACGGGAGGGCTACCGGAACGTACAGGAGGGTTACAGGGAGGACTACCTACTGTTGGACTACAGGAATAGAAGAGTATGTGTAATTTATCTCCACTAATAAAATTAAAAATACTACATTGCCATATTTAGGGGCCCGCCAAACTCATCGCCCACCAAAAAAACATGACACACAAGCAAAAATTTCAGCCCCAAGCTAAAAAACGATACTGTGGACCATATCACCACGGTAGAAGAAAATTAATTATTTAACTGAAACTAAGCTGAAATGAAAACAATTGTAAAATAGCTTGATTTCAACATAACTCACCGTAAATATTTACAGGCCGCTGCCAATTGTTGTTGGCAACACGGCGGTGCAAGACGGAAGGGATAACTCAGTCTGTGGACTGAGTTTCGGCGATTTCCCCGTCAGGCCTGTAACTATTTAATTGGAAAAAATTGGACGTGTGGTGAGTATAATAGTGTAAAACAAGACAAGTTCATTATAACACACCCTCAAAATATACCCGCCGCCCCAATTGTTGTTGGCAACATGGCGGTGCAAGGCAGGAGGGATAACTCAGTCTGTGGACTGAGTTTCGGAGATTTCACTAGTAGACCTCAAACTATTTAATTGAAAAAATGGACGTGTGGTGAGTATAATAGTGTAAAACAAGACGAGTTCATGATAACTCACCCCCAAAATATATCCGCCGCTGCCAATTGTTGTTGGCAACATGGCGATGCAAGGCGGGAGGGATAACTCAGTCTGTGGACTGAATTTTGGCAATTTTGCCGGCAGGCCTGTAACTATTTAATTGAAAAAAATGGATGTGTGGTGAGTATAATAGTGTAAAACAAGACGGGTTCATGTTAACTCACCCCCAAAATATACCCACCACTGCCAATTGTTGTTGGCAACACAAACACGGCGGTGCAAGGCGGGAGGGATAACTCAGTCTGTGGACTGAGTTTCGGCGATTTCGCCTGCAGGCCTGTAAATATTTAATTGGAAAAAATTGGACGTGTGGTGAGTATAATAGTGTAAAACAAACGAGTTCATTATAACGCACCCTCAAAATATACCCGGCGCTGCCAATTGTTGTTGGCAACATGGCGGTGCAAGGCGGGAGGGATAACTCAGTCTGTAGACTGAGTTTTGGCAATTTCGCTGGTAGACCTCAAACTATTTAATTGAAAAAAATGGACGTGTGGTGAGTATAATAGTGTAAAACAAGACGAGTTCATGATAACTCACCCCCAAAATGTATCCGCCGCTGCCAATTGTTGTTGGCAACATGGCGGTGCAAGGCGGGAGGGATAACTCAGTCTGTGGACTGAGTTTCGGCAATTTCTCCGGCAGGCCTGTAACTATTTGATTTAAAAAAAAAATGGATGTGTGGTGAGTATAATAGTGTAAAACAAGTTGAGTTCATGTTAACTCACCCCCAAAATATACCCGCCGCTGCCAATTGTTGTTGGCAACACAAACACGGCGGTGCAAGGCGGGAGGGATAACTCAGTCTGTGGACTGAGTTTCGGCGATTTTGCCGGCATGCCTGTAACTATTTAATTGGATAAAAATAGACGTGTGGTGAGCACAATAGTGTAGAACAAGATGAGTTCATGATAACTCACCCCCAAAATATACCCGCCACTGCCAATTGTTGTTGGCAACACGGCGGTGCAAGGCGGGAGGGATAACTCAGTCTGTAGACTGAGTTTCGGCCGTTCCCATGATGGGCCGGTGGGGTATCAGTGAAGTAATTGAAAAAAATAAATTTGTGATGTGAAAGCAGTGAGAGGGCACACTGCTACAGTTGCTTCTGGGTCAAGTACCAGTGTTGTAGTATGGTACCATACGTACTATAACTATATTATCATACGAATATACCACACAAGAATTAGGTGACAGAATACAAAGGAATAAGTAACAAACACATAGGCTCACTGCACCAATTTTCAGCCCCACTTATGTTCTCATTTTTTGGCGCAGTCACTTCTGATAGACATACAATATTTTGAAAATATTAATAGGCCCAATACGCACTCACCAAATAAAATCATAGATCAAGCCTAGAATTGAAACCAAAACTAGACCCAACAGGTGATCTTGCTGTTTACAACTCGTGATTCGCTAAATGTGAGTCATGAAACAAACAACCACTACGAAGATTTTTTTTGCTTCAAAGCTTAGCGTGATAAATGAAAATGTTGCTTAAGTAATGTATAAAAAACCCGTAACCCACCCGTACACTCTTGAAATTCCGGTAACCTCCCCATACACTCTGACGTTTTGCGAGTGTACCAGGAGGTTACCGGTGTTTTTTGTTTGCAGTGATGTCTATCAAGTTATGAACAGCAGCTGACTAGTTAACTAAATGTGATTTTTTTCCTGTTGAGGCGAGGGAGTCCTATTGAGAAGAGTGAGTGGAAATTGTTCAATTGAATACTACATTCAAAAGCAGGGGAGTTATCCGATACTACTTGTTTAGTTTTAATCAGCGGTGTGTTCAGGGACTGCTTGTTGAGGAGAGGAAGTGGATGTCATTCGATTGAATATTAAATTCAAAGGCAGGGGAGTTATTGGATACTAGTTGTTTTGTTTCAATTAAGACTTCTCCGTACCTTTGCTCTGTCTTTCTCAGAGCACAAGAGTTTTTCAACAGTTATGCGCGACCCCAATTACTACCACAAATCCGTCAGTGGCAGTTTCCTCCCACAACTATTAAAAAGGATGGACAGGGTGTGGCGATAAAGCCTTTGCCCTTGAAGTGGCTGGGGTTGCTAAGAGGTGGGCTCTTGCCGAATCCAAACTTTCATCTGAGTAAAAAGCTCAATGATACTGCATCATGACTCAAGGATTGTATCAAGTGCCTCTACAAATCTTTGGCAAGCCTCGCCGAAAGCTGCCTCACTGTCACACAGTGCTCCACAGCCAATCAACACGACTTTGTCTTCACTCTTCTCTCCAACCATTGGAAAGACTTCCGACATTTTACAACCCTCGACCAATCTGTCTTCCCTCGAGTCTACACGACTGACTATGTACCACTGACTTTACTCTGGATTCAACAACCTTTCTGATTGACACCTCCCAAATCACAGCCACAATGGCTCTACCACCTGCCACTGACCCTCCTCCAACCGGTACCCCAACACCTCCACTGCCAGCAGTAGCACAACTAGCCATGGTTCTTAATGAAGGTCAACCACTCCCCTCCTCACTATGGGAGACTGCCAACTCCTCCACACAAAGAAGACCCTTACCTCAAACACACTCCATGATGCAAACCCTCTTGCATCTTTGCTCCAGCCAAACAAACCTACTACCACACCACTCATTCCACAAACCCCCAACCCCATAGTGACTGAAGTCCCTGCACCCAACAATGAGCCCTACCCGTCACCACCGTAGATCTCACCATGCAAAATGCAGTCTCGGATAACCTCTCCAAGCTTATCACCCAATCACCCCCTTCTACCTTATCCGAAGAAGCAGTAATGAAATAGGCGACACACTTTGTTTCAACCCTCTCTATTCTTTGAGCACAAGAAAACAGAGCACCACTTCCTCCCATGCACCGCACTCCCCACAACATCCTTCATTTGATTATGAAACAGATAAACCCCAACTCACCTCCACTAATGAAGCCCCAGACAAAATCAGTGCCTTCAATCACACCAGCACCTTTGCACTGATGTTTCTTCATCAACTTGATGAACAAGGAAGACGCTTCCAAAAACACCCCACCAAGCCTCACTAACTGACCTTGATCAACTCAAGCTCAATGACTGCTCCATCAACACTGCATCAACCCCAGTAACTCTCAAACCACCACTGACATTAACCCTCCCACCATCACTTGTTGCCCTCACTACCCCCCTCCCACCCACCCACCCACACACACAGACACAACACTTCCCAACAGAGTTCTGTCGCCACATCCTCTAGTATCAGTAGCAATCTCATTGAGATCGTTTCCCTCCTCACAGGATCCTGACTGAGTGCTTAGTCAAACCCCATGCTATCTTCATTTGTCATTACAGCAATAACCAAATAGAATGCTCCATCACTGTCGCCCACACTTGCTTCCATACAGAGGATACTACAAAAAAAGTAAGTACCCTCTTCATGGAGGACCCCATCCCAACCTCACAAACTCTTGACCATGCACTCCAATACTCCACCAACACGACTAAAACTAACATAGAGAAACATTTCCATTCCAAGGAACAAAAACCCCTGCAGCTCTCGAACAAAAACACCTCTCTTGAAAGGTCCCTCAAGCGTAAGCGTCCTTCTCCTTCCCCTACCCCTACACAAGCTGCCCACCAATCCCTCCCAAAAGACCCAGGGGCGGCTCACACCTGCACCATCCAAAGAATGCATGTCCGCCCAACAAATACAACAGGAGACATCCCCCACAGTCTGAGCCGCACACACCTCCCAACCCCCCATCTGCACAAAAACCCACAAACCCACATTCTCCCGCTCAACCCCACAGTGTTTCTCCGGGTGGCAAGTCAGACAATCAGCTCCCCAACTCCTCCTCCGATTCCAACAAGAGACAAAGACTAGGTATGATTTTTTGTGTTTGAAAAGTATAAAGGCAACTTAGCAATAGGAACGATCAAATTACCTTTTTTCACATTGACAAGGCTGAGATACTGTTGTTGTCATCGCCACTTATCTGGAAATCAGTGACAATATCTCCGGATTACTTTTTCAATTATATCCACTTAACAATAGGTCTTTCACACTTTGAACTTGAGTTCTCACGAAACAATCATGATTTTTCTTCCCTTTAAATTAAACTTTTTGCTGTTACTATTCCCTTGAGGTGCATGGTAAAGAATGGTTACCAAGACTCTTCACCAATTTCAACATCTTTGTTTGCCTGTGCGTCTAGCACTGCATGGTAGCATATGCTGTACCCCAACATTGTTCAATCTGAATGTCATTTTTGGGGGGAGTTTGTGTGCACTCACATTCCTGCTTAACATTTTTGCACTATGAGTATGAGCACCACCCACAAAATTCAGAGATCATTCACTCTCACTATAATAGACTGGTATATACTAACCATTGTACCAGGATGGGGGAAGGTCACGTTACCCCCAAAATGATACCTGGTATCAAGACCGGGGATGAAATCGATGATGGGAGATGGTGGGATCGTGTGAAGACGAGAACACCAATTGTATCAGTTGAGAGTTCTGAGCAGCTCAAAACTAATGGATGCAGCATGAAATGGCAGACCAGAAGTGTGGAGGAACAGTTCCCCATAAAAGTCTCCAATATAGTATGAAGAGACTGCGCTTTGTCCAACATGAAGAGCAAAATATGGCAGAGTGATGGCATGCATTGGTGTTTCAGAAATGCCATCGCAATTTTGGCGCGAAAAATGAATATTTCAGTTCGGCACATAGTATGTAGGAACTAGTACAAAATCGCCGAAAATTTAGCAATTTCTCATTTGACTATTTTCACTAAACAGCCTATAGAATGGGCAATACTATAAACCAGATAGCTCCAACTCATTGCAACATTCCTGAGATGTATTAGAACATCTCTTAAGCCTAAAAATCGGCATTTTAGGCAGTTTTCATAACAAACCAATCCCACCAAAATAGGCCATTTCGCGTCCTAACACCCACTAAGCTATGTTATATCAGTTTATTAGGTAATGAGCCAAAATAGCTATTTCCTACATTTGTTGGTGTTAGGTGGACTGGGGTTAGGTGGAAGGATTATGTTGTACTGCTATGTAGACAAAGCACAAAATCCAAACCCATCCATAGATGTGTGCTGTCTCCAGGTGGCAAGAAGTAACCAAGTGTTTAGAGCTGGATACCACACTATGCAGTATTGCTGTTTTACTGTTTGTCCATGAATGTTATTTATTTGATCACCTGTCATGTGACATCATAATTTATCAGTTATTCTGAGACAAAATCCAAGAAAGATGGATCGTTAAATATTTGTTCCTATTTACCATTTGCATAGCATTCTTCCCAACGGCATCATAGCTGAAATCACGCCAAGGTTACTAGTTTTTCTTTTAAATGTCTTCCATACAAAGTGATACGTACATACAAAAGCGGTTTGTTTTTGTTTGATCAGGAGACAGACACTTGCTCTACCAGTCAACAGTGATACTTAGGCGTGAGTAGAATTCTTTAGGAGGCTACATGGCAATAAACTCCTCTAGTTAGTGAACTTTATTTACTGGAAATCCAAGCATTAAGCATCATGAGTACCAAATGAAATTTGAATTGTACTAATACCATGTTTAAAGGTAGAGTTTTAATCAGTGTGTAAAATTTATGATGATATCTTAAAATTTACCATATTTACTTTAAGGTAGCCTTTTTGCTACCCCTTCCTCCACATCACCTCCTTTGCTAGGTCATTCTGCCCACCCCTCCTCCATGTGAGTGGTGCGGTGACATGCAACACCAGTGGAGGTTTCTCAGCAACCATCCCAAGTCACAACAAAGGAGCGATAAGGCTGGGGTTTTATGATAATGAAACAATAGTGCTTCTCTACCCATGCTGCAGCAGCCAAAAATCCAACAACACATACTGCCCTACTGCAGGAAATGTTGCAACTGAGCAACTGATATATCATCATGCAAAATCTGAAAACAGTTTGATACCCATTGGGTATGGGTATCAGGGGGACAAGGAGGAGGGCAGGCTAGTGACATCATACAATGAAAAGCATAATGATGAATACCATACTGGCGGCACCGACGAATAGCGAAATTTCGTTTATTGTCTAAACATAGGAATCAATTTAATCGCCAAAACTCACGATTCCTGCTGTAGTTTTGTCACTTTGGATGAGACGTGCACTGTTAATCTCTGGTGTATCGCACCCTATTGTACAGTACTACTTATGTGCACGACAACGAGTTATCCTTGGTGTACGATACCGCTGGACAGCTTGAAGACGAAGACACCTGAAGACCTCGGGTCGACCAACTCTGGCACCAGCCTTGTACAATAACAACGTAATAACAACTCACCCTTCATAATTGTTTCATAATTTAAAACAAAGAAGAACCAAATAATTAGAAATGTCAGCGACAGCACCAGAACAACGACAGGAGCATCCGCCGCCTTCAATCCCGCCATACAATCCTGACTACAACCCGCACGCTCCTCCGCAGCAAGAATGGGAAGAATATGACATCGAGTACCCTGGTGACGGCTCACAAAACGCTAGCAGCAATTCACAGCGTTCATCGTGCACGAAGCGAGAAGTTGGCGGGGCAGCAGTCGCAGCATCAATAGCAGGCCTCGCCGTCTCCGGGCCCATTCTCGGCATCGCCGCCGGAGGAACAGCCGCCTACGTCGCTACCACACAATCGGGCTCAGTCGGTTCGGCCACTCGTCACGCAGGAGAAGCCGTGGCAACCGCCGGAGACAAAATACGAAAAGTGGACAAAAAACACGGAATAACAGAAAAATCGAAAGAAGTGGCCAAGACTGCAGTGCACAAGGCCAAAGAAATTGATGAAAAGCATCAAATTAGACACAAGACGAAAACACTTGCAAACGCCGCTGTGGAAAAGGCGAAGGAAGTGAACGAGAAACATCACCTGGTCGATAAATCCAAAGATGCAGCGCGAAAGGTTTCCAGAAATGCAAAGGATTTTAATGAAAAGCATCATGTGGCGGAGAAGACGAAAGATGCTGCTAGTATAACTTCCAAAAAACTGATGGAGGGTGTGAAGTTCGTGTCCAGTAAGATGAAAAAGAAGAATCCTTCCAGCAATCATGATCCCGTTGATATTCTGTGATGTGTACTGTTAAGTCGATGGGCAAGCAAATAATGCCCAGAGATATTTTATAATCAGATACAGTGTTCCTAGAATGAAGTGAAGCTAATTATTATATTGTCTGCTTGACTTCTTTTCTCTCTAAAAAATAAAACAGGACGTACCCATGTCCTACAGTGTGACATGCTCATCATCAATCGCTTGACTTAATGAATACAGATGACGACATTTGTGCGTGTTTAAGTCACGTGCACAGCATTTATCTGAAATCATTCAGTAACTTTGTTCTACTTCCACAAAGCTCTACCTAGAGGAGATGCAGGAAAGTAATGGTTCACGTCTGATATGTCAAAAAATATCTCAGTTGGAAATCCAGACATGATTCCTGTGCATGAAATATCACAGCAGAAACCTCTAATGACCTTTGTCTATAATATCTCTGTAGGAACGTGTCCTAAGAAAAAATCTCAGTAGGATTTTCCCAGAACAAAAATCCTAATAGGATTCTTCAAGGAACAAAACTCTCAGTACAATAGGAATATTTTCACAGCAAAATCTCAATGGGAACAATACTGTTCATGATACATATCAGCACTGTCTTATATTGTTTTGTGTGTAATAAACTGATGTACGTTTGTGCCTCTAGAGAGACATGGAAAATATTCATTTGTTTCTTTTCATATCAAAAACGGTCTGTAAGCTAGGCAATCCTTTGAATTCAATGGCGAATTCGAGGAGGGTCATTTATATGAAAAATTGGTGCGATGCAAAATCTGAAATTACAGATGAACTGGAAATTTTGCTTAGATTACAAAAATGCAGTCATACTTGGTAGTTGCTTAAGTAGAACCTAGTCAAATTGCGTGCTACATCAACTTCAAGTTACCACACACATCATTTTATTGAATTCAATGCCCTCAGTTTATCCCATTTTTGAACGCTTAGCCACATGTTCTAGCAGGTGCTCATTGCACAGCCAATGTCCCAAGTTACACTTACAACAAGTCCTAACCTGTTTTTTGCACTTATCCGCTCTGCAAATATACTGCTGGTACCTTGAAGTAGCATTGCATACCCACCGCCGGTTGCGATATTCTTTGGCATGTGGAGGCACTGTAACCTTTCCATGCGTGTTTCCAATCATCTCCTCTTCCTCCTCATCCACAGTAACATTAGACTGATCCACTGGTTGTCAATTAGGGCCCAACTGAACTTGCGACGAAACTCAAAGAAGTGTAGGAATGTGCTCCAAAACTCCCGGCCAAACAAAATATTTGAATGCAAGGTATGTATTGACCTTGGTAACTGCTAGAAAGAATGCAAACACACGGATCTCCCACCTCTGAGTCACCCAGGTATCCTCCAAAGATGGCAGAGCATGGCGTAAATTGTTGTGGTCCTCAACTGCATGGCGATACCAAAAATGCCAATCAAAAGGCTTCTTGTACCTGAAGCTCGTTCTTTCGTTACCTGAACCACAAAATGTCGCCCTGCAAGTGTCGTCTTCCTCAAACATTCCACCAGTTGCCATGATCTTCATTACTTAATCCGGCTCCTTCATGCCCCAAATCCAATAAGGTGAGCCATTCAGTGTACCAGTGATAGCCTCACACTCACCTGGGCTCTTCCCTATGAATCTCTCATCAATTGCATTGCGGGGTACCAAAGCCTGCCAGAATCGGCGCTTCTTTATGAGGGCCCCAGCATAAATGCCCTTCTCATATAAGCACCAAGTGCTTTTAAAACACAAAACCCTGAATCCAATACCATGTACCTTCCGGTATTGAAACAACTCTTCAACATCCGCAAGAGCAATCCTCCTGTCTTGCCAATGACACTTTCAAACTCCGGTGGGCAAAGATCAACAGGTCGGTCTTTGCCTTTGACCATTTCAACAGCAAACATCAAGCCAGACATACCACAACAAGCTGAGTGGTATTCATTACCAAATGGATGGGGTTTGCGAGGACAAAACACCCACCCAGGACAAGTCCAACGGCTATACCAAATGGACATGGATTCGTCAAGGCAAAGAATCCAACTTGGCGAAAATGCTTCTGCCATATTTTCATTCCACTTGGCAGTCAACTGCCAATCCTCCCAAAACTTGTCCCTGTAGGTCTGCTTGTTTACATTGGTGAATGAAAGTGCTGCCTTGATTGCATCAAACCTTTTCAATGACATGTACTTTCTGAAGTTGTATGGGCAGGGATTTGTCCTCTCGTCAAATGAGAGGGTACTCCAAAAATCTTTCTGTTTGTACCCACCTCCAACAGAAGACATGAGGAACCAAAGCCTCAAGTAATGCAACAGTTCTCCCCAGCGCAACTCCTGATCCAGATTCTTGTTTGTCTGCACAAGAAGAACGAGACGTAGCCCTTTCCAAGGGAACAGTTTAAGAAAGATTGACAATGACACAGACCTTGATGGATCGAACTCCTTAAAGTTCGGAGTCTTCTTTGAACCATGAAGTTCCATTGGGTCGACATGGTGGTACACACCCCAGCGCTGGCCTTCAAATAGCCCTGCATTGTCGAGTGAAGGAGGGGCAGTAGCGTCAGGCACGTTTTGGGAGCAGGCTCGTTATCTTCATCCACATCGTAACCTTGGTTATGAACCAAGGCAATATCCTTGACACAATTGGATGCAAAGAACACTTGTGGATCTATCTCGGGAACAAAGTTTCCATCATCATCCATTGCCACTGCAATCTCAACACGATCATCGTCAAAGAACCCTTCTGGATTCCCTTTCTGTTTCACCACACAAAAGCGCTTAGCAATGCAGATTGCTTCACTTCCCTGGAAGGATGGATGGGACACAAAGATCGCGACGAACTCATTTCCGCGACGAGTTATTGGAGATTGTCGCACAACTACTACATCATGAAGCCGTTCATTGCCACTGTAGTTGGGGTGGTACTGCGCAATGAGGTTCCAAGGATGTAATCTCTTGATGAGAACAGAGCAATGTGCTTCAACACCAATTCTCTTCTTTCCTCGGGCCATGGTTGTTTTGAAAGTGGTGTGTCAAAAATGGAGGTAGATAGCAGGTACCATTTTCACTAATTCCTACGGAAATTTTAATTGGCCACGAAAAATCTTTTGTTTGACAACTGCCAAAAATTCAAAAATCCATCTTAGTGCCTTGAACAGAACTTCACCACTGATTGAAGGATGGTGTCATTACTGTATCCACTCGTTTTCCAACTCATTAGAAGATTGTGAACCTGACAGTATTGCCTCCCCAACACAATTTCAATTTCTGACAAAGTTGTAGCAACAGACGACTGACATTGAATTCAATGAATTTCATTGAATTCAATGAGGGGGGAGACGGACCAAAAAAGGATTTTTGTTCCATACATAAAGGAAAACTGTATTTTTGTTCCCTATGAGATGTATTTGAGTTGTGTTCCTACCAAGATTCAAGATCCAAAAAAGATGGGGTGCAGATTTTTCCTGTTGAGATAGAAGCACAAGAACAGTCATTGCATAATCCACACAGGATTGCATTGGGGCCTATCCCTTCCAGACATATGTTACGTGCAACTCTAATAAAATAACAGCTCCACTGTACTTCTCATTCTCATTACACTACAAAAATCAGTGAACAACTGAAAAAAGATCAAGTCTCAGAAAATTTCATCATGCCATCAATTGTCATATTCACAGCAGTTTTTGATGCCGTTGCAATTCCTTTTGCCATTGCCATTGCCATGTTCATGTTTTTGTGTTCCTTTGTGCACTTCCTGCTACATCCAACCTCATTGCACCATACAACCTCAGCACATTGAAATGTAGAAGATCATGATATCATATTATCAATCCGGGTAGGAATGACAAATCATTAGATTTGCAAACCTCATCACAATTAAGAATGCTAGCAGCATCCGACACTCAATTTCCTCGATTTCATGCAATGTGATACTTGTGGTAGCATCTTTTCTGTGCGAATTTTAGCAAGCTTGGACCGACTGAGACATCAGATGAATTGCAGTGACATGTTACGGCAGGAGCAAGATTGATGACGGAGTTGACACCTGAGAATGGATTAGGAGAACATTACTTGAGTCGTACCTACCATCATCCTACCATCTGCCTACCATTCACTGCAAAAGATGTAATAAAAAGGCACTGTGGTCGCCACCTCTCAAAGGACCGGCAAAACTGGCAGGACAGAAGACGACTGACTGACGGGACTGAATGCGAAGCGTGATTTGGGGTCTATTTGGGGTGACATAGGGGTGACATGATGTAAGAACATCTACATACCCTGAAAGATTCACCTGTCAGTATGAATCAAAGATGTAATTTGTTATCTAACAATCTTTGACGTCTTGTCATTTGTCATTTTCACTGTTTTAGGTAAAGAGCTTTTCCCTTACATCATGTCGACATACTTTAAAGTTTTTCGACATCACAAACTATCACAAACAACGATCCCTTTTATCTTTACAACAGAAGTGCACCAAACCGATCCGCTCGTCTTACGTTTACAATAACATCTGGGACAATTACTGGAATGATGTCGTGGAGAAGACTTACAATCTCTGGCGCAAAGGGTCTGGCAAGGCCTCTGCTACATTCTCTGACTTACCCAATTTCAATGCAAAGAAATCTACACAGAGGCGTTCAAGTTCCGATAATTAAGTTGATCATAATTCCTTGCGTTTCCGAAATATATCCCAGTGCAAGTCACGAAATTCGAAAATACCATGTAAATCCGTACACGGGGGAAGAAGAAAAAGAAGCCGACAAGGAACACCAACGAAAATTGAACCAACATGGCCTTAAATCAGATTCAGCTGATTATTCCACAACTATTATGCAACGAGCGAGAGAGCGTCTTAATGCTTCCGCGGCGCAGCGAAAGGAGCGTGTAAGAAATCGCAACCGAAGGGGGTCGAACAAGTGACTAGGCAAGATACGGACTCAACTTACTTGTTTCGATAATTCAGAAACTACAATTTTAACTTATTTGCCAACCAGCAGCACCTGGTCGCATTCTACACTGCCATCGTATTCAAGGGGAATAATGGCCTATGATCTAATAGGAGTCACACGAGCACTTTTGTGACACCACAGTATTCTTTGACAGTTAAAATATTTGCCTTTATTCTTAGCTCAATCTAAAGATACTAAGGTATTGATTAATGCATTTGATAAATTCCCACCTGCAACGCCCTCCCTTAGTTGGTACCCACCTTCCAAACCGAAGATAAGGGCAGGTTTCGTTGAGGCCGATTCGTCAATGTGATGAAGGAAAATTTTCGTCATTTCACCATAGTCTGTTGCAACCAAGTTGACACTCGCTAATTCATCACTATCCAATGCATCATATCCAGCAGAAACAATGACAAGATCAGGCTCCCATTCTGATGATGTTGAAATGAAAGGCAGTGCATACTTTGTAAACATCTCTCGATACCCGCAATGCCATGTGCTGTCAGGTTGAATAGGAAGTGTCAGCACATTTTTATTTCTCCCTTGAACTTTACGAGTTTGACCTTCGAATGGAAAACAGGGTACTTGATGTAAACTGACATAACGAATACTGGAGGTCCAATCCCAATCACTCCCCTTACTTTCTTCCGTACTGCATTTTTCAAGAATATGCATAATACCTTGCCCGAAATGAACATCCCAATCCAATATTGATATCTTAATGTTGCGGTGTCGGCGAATTGCGTGATATGCTGCTGCCATTGCAAAGTTGAACAAGCAAAATCCATTGGCCACTGAATACATTGCATGATGACC
This sequence comes from Cyclotella cryptica, assembly GCA_013187285.1. Taxonomy (NCBI): domain Eukaryota; phylum Bacillariophyta; class Thalassiosirophyceae; order Thalassiosirales; family Thalassiosiraceae; genus Cyclotella; species Cyclotella cryptica. Next base: position 304,773 of record JABMIG010000119.1, read on the forward strand.
TGGCGGTCGAGTCAATGCAACTCCGATGGGTTTATCTGAAGCAGTTGGTGTGTCTCGTGCCTTAGCATCACATACATCGATATCTATTCCTAAAGCAGAATTTACCGTCCTTATCCATGCTCCTGCTGCTCTCACCCCAACGTTGTAACTTTCCGTAGTCAAAAATGTGTCTGATCCATCAATATATCCTATCCAACCAAGGGGATCTTTTCCTTCGTCGATTCGTCTTTGTCGAGATGATTCGCATTTGTTCTTCAGTGACGAAACATATTCGGGGGCGTGTATTGATGATAACACACTTTCTGCGTAGGAGAACTCGTCAGCTGTGAGCGGAGAAGAGAACTCTTGATAAAAAGTATTACCTTCAACGCAGCATTCGTTTCTAGAAGCACTTGGGATGGATGCAACGTCATCCACATGTACCGTGCGCTTGTTCTCCTCGGTTGTACCGAGCCCATCTACCGAAGAAAAGATCCCGCGAATAGCACTAAGACAATGTTCAATTCTCTCAGGGCACTCTGGATGGTAACGAATATCCCGATGCAAGTATTGGGACGAATCTAGAACAATATGTAGTGGAGATGATGCTGACAAGGACACCGATCGTAGGTACGACTTAGACCAGTGTTGTCTCGCAATCAGACCTTGGCCATTGCCGATTGCGGTCAGGAGGATTGTTATAAGTATTCGATTTGAATGTACAGAAAATGATGGACTCATTCTTTATGCCACCACTTAGCTACCACTTACGCAGGGTGAGTGATGTTGAGCTGTAGAGCTGTAGTATCGGAATGATTGTGGTATGGAGGTGTTAATCTGTGTTCATGGTGCCAGATGGTGCCCGATACATCCCGATAGCAGGACCTATGACAACTTCTGCCCATATGTTAGGCCAAAAGCTTGACAAAGTTCCATTGCTAAGCATTCGCAAAGTCCACTTTGCGAATCCTCGTCGATAAAAACTTTGCGGAGGATTTGTAAAATAGCCATTTTGCAATTCCTGACAACTGAGGTTTAAGTTAGGGATTTCAGCAAATTTTTCTATTTTGGCATCAATTTGAGAACAACACAAACGATTGGCATCCAACGCACAGGCAAAGACAGAAGAATGGTGTCAATTTGAAGTGACATCACGATTCATTTTGTACAGCTGTAAGCGTCAATATAAGGTCCTAGGATTTGTATTACCTATTCGATGTCAACTTGAGTTCGATTCCTAGGAATTGCAATGAGTACCGTAACGTAAATGTAATTCTTTAGCAATCGTAATTGAGTAGCTCAGGATATCTTTGTGTAATACTCAAGCAATTGTAATGGAATACGCCATGTTCCGGATTGATATTCCTCAGCAATTGCGAAATGCTTCCGTAGTGCGATTGCTAAGGAATCTTACTTGAGCAGCGAAGTCGTCATGTTACTTGACACCACATAAAATCGAGAACACAGAAAGATCTCGTGCTACGGGAGGAATTAATACATAGAACAATTCTGCCAGTTGGATGCGTTTTGGCGCCAAAAATAATACCAAATGCTACCAAACACGATTAATTCACACTATTTAAAACTAATTAGGCTGTGGACAAAGAATGGTTTCTACGTATTCCTAGGGGTTTTACAAATCCTCCGCAAAGTTTTTATCGACGAGGATTCGCAAAGTGGACTTTGCGAATGCTTAGCAATGGAACTTTGTCAAGCTTTTGGCCTAACACATAGTGTGTGGTACCCAGCAAGACAGGCAATTTTCGACTTTGGCGATAAGTATCGCCAGATGGAGTCGTCAGTTGTCGTCAAGTGATTGTTGATGTCGTCAACTGGTCGTCAGTTGGGTCGTCAGAGGTCGTCACGAAAGTCGTCAGGGGTCGTCAGGGTCGTTATTTGGTCGTCACTTGGGTCGTCAAGGGTCGTCAGGTGGAGTCGCACGGGTCGTCACATTAGATCTCTTGGGTCGTCAGTTTGGGTCTTTAGTCGTCATGGTCGTCACGGAGTCGTACTGTTCGGGACTTGCTCTAACTGTACTTCTTGGTGGAAGGTCGTGAAATCGACAGAGTCGTCAGAAGGGTCGTCAAGAGGTAATCGATGAGTCGTAACACTGGTCGTCAAAAGGTCGTCACATACAGTCGTCAGGGTCGTCAAAAAGTCTTCACCAAAAGTCGCCAGGTCGTCAAAATGTCGTCACACGCAGTCGTCAGGGTCGTCAGATGGTCGTAAAAGTCGTCATATGAGGAAAAAAAATTCTAAAGTCGTCACTTGTCGTCAGTTTGGCTCGCAAAAAACTTCCACGTAACAAAGTTGCCTGTCTTGCAGGTGCATTTTCAACTTTTAGCTCTGGTCGTCCGGCACTAGCAAATGAATAGTTGGGCCACTTTTTTGGCATCTGAGTACCTATTGCGGGCGGGTATGGTATTGTTACAGTGTCACAAGAAAAATAGTAATCCATTCACAGGGTCATTGAGGGGATCATGCAGGTCATTTAGGGGGTCAATGACCTTGTCATCAGAATCTCGCCCAGAGTTTTTGCAGAATCAATTGAAAAGATGAAAGGGACCTTGCCTCCCAAACTAACAATTGTCACCAAAGGCGTCGGGTTGGTCTTGAAGATGGATGAAATTAAATAGGGAAAGAAACATGACCGGTGGCTCACGAGAAGTGAGAAGGTCAAGCAAGAACTCAAGCAGTCTACTCAATATACTATGGTCAATGTGACAAAAATATCAAATCATGTCTTGTCAAAGACGCCACATTCAAGAAAGCCAATGAAGACAAATATCTTATCAAACTCGACATGATTCTACAGGGCATGAACTTCAGTTATAAGCCCCATCAGCAGCCGATAATAACCAGGCAGAACACCAAGCAATATTTCATCAATCTCCGCCAGCAGAAGCACCAAAGCGTGCAAGAATACTTTCGTGACCCTGAAAGAGGTGAATGAAACACTCAACACCAACATCAACAACACTGGGATTCATTCAGGAAGATCTATCCTCTCTGCAGAGACTCCAAAGGTGGACTACATGGAACAGGGTCAAGACAGGATGCTGGGGATTCACATGCCCATGGGTGCAGATAAGGAATGGTTTGGGAGTGTGATGGAAGACTTTAAGTGTGCTTACCTGATGGATGGAAAGAATTGCTATCCAAAGACACTCCATGAGTGCTATACACTGATGTTAGTGACAATGCTGTGTTCGGTGAAATTGGAATGGAAGCTCACAAACTGATGTTTATCCACTCAAATCTGGAGCACATTTCAATGAGCTCGAAGTCATCTTTTAAGCGGAAGATTCCAAAGACATGGATGCTGTTGGATAGGAATCGCCACGAGACATGTTCAGTAACAAGGAGCACTTAACTGGCATCAAAGAAATTCATACAGGTGTGCACATCACGGGCAACACAGGGGGAAAATGCACAAACATGCAGGGGCATCTCTCTGGTTAGGCCATTTGCCACCGAGTGGGCTTACTTCCTGGGCGCAACCTTTTCATTAGCCCTATTCAAAGCCTTGCAAATGGATTTTTTAAGCCTGTCATGATTTTTGTCTGCCACCATGCTAAGTGTAATGCCCTAACCTTTTCGATCGCCCGTCTCATTTGTGTCTGTGTATATGCTATTTGCACATAGCCCTTTTGATTCGTCAACACATCGACACATCCATTAAAATAAAATAAGAATATTCTGACACCGCACTCATTCCTCCCACCGACAATCAACAATTCCATATCACCACAGTCATTCCCCCCCCTTGTCGAGGATTGGCCTATGATGTCCGACAAGACCATTGATTCACCCAATATCTGGGTTGTGTTTTCTACATTTATTCATGTTGTTGTGTCAGCTGCTATTGCGCTTACTATCACCACCCAGGACAAGATCGAGATTCCTTGAGATGTCACCGAGTATATGGTTCTCCGTATTATTTGGGAGAACAACATCAAATCACTATCTAGGAAGAGGGCCAAGAGCAATCCCGACCAAGTCATGGACACATCAAATAAGAGAAAGCTTATTGAATATGACCATGAGTGGGCTCGTAAGTGCGCCCACGATGACTGGATGGGCCCCGTCCCTTGTTTCCCAGATAAATCATTCAAGCACACATTTCAAATTACTAGAACAACGAATGAGATACTCGTCACACACTTGGCAAAGAGACACTCCTTTTGGCGACAAACAGTGTTCCACGAAGGAAAGCCGTCCATCTGTCCATACGTCAAGTTTCTGATCGCCATGAAGATGATTTGCTATGGTGTTTCCGGCAATGCCTTTGTTGATTACTTTCAGATGGGGGAGACAACCACACAAAGATGTGTCTTGTTTCTCACAAAAAGTATTGTTAATTGTCCTGCACTGGTGGATAAATATTTGCAAAGACCGTCTACGAGAACATTGTTGCTTTGCACAAATGAGTGCACAAGATCCCTGGGATGATGGGTTCCTTCAATGTAACAAGGGTCCATTGAAAGAGATGCCTGACTGCATGGAAGGGGCAATTTCAGGGTCATGAAAAATTTCCTAGCATAGGTTTGGAAGCCGTTGTGGACAATAACCTTTGGTTCTGACATGCTGCATTCGGTTTCCTGGGATGCTAAATTACATCAACATCTAGGAAATCTCGTTGTTGTACGAGTCCATGATCAATGGAAGGCACGATGAATGGGATTTTCAGTTTTTGGTTGACGGTGTTGTATTCAACAAGCAATTTTACCTTGTAGATGGTATTTATCCTCAACTGACTCATTTCCTCTCGTATTAGTCTTATCCTCACACCAAACTTGCATTTAGCTTTGCACAAAACCAATAAAGTTTCTGCAAAGATGTTGAGCGCAGATTCGATGTATTGAAGCTGATGTTTCTGTCCTTGGTGCATCCAATCAACCTACACCATAAAGACCACATCTACTATTTGGTCGTAGCAGTGATTTTGATGCACAACATCATGGTGGAGGAAAGGGTAGAGAATGACGAGGTTGAGAGTACAAATCATTACCACACATTGTTGGCAAAAGATAGACCAAGCATTCCGGTGACAATGTCGATGACACTGTGGGGATTGCGTCAATATTGATGGAAGCGCAGGAAGATCAAATGGAGAATCATTTAAATATGTGATGGTCATGAAAAGGTGGGCCTCCCTTTATGACCAAGAAAGTGTGTCAAAGTTAAAGACCGCAATGATGACACACTTGTATCAACGGAAGCATGGTGATGAAGTGTTGAAGTTGGCTGGAGAGTTTTGTGATGGCTTTAACCCTCATTCAATTTAAAGACTTATGTCTATGTCATGATGAATCATTTTTCTAAAGTTCCATATAATCATTGCATATTATTCTCCCATTGCTTAATTAAATTGAGCAATTATCCCTAACATTATTCCCATGACAAAAACATTCAGACAGCTGAATGAATACTTTTACCACCGCAACCCTTCTTGATTTGTTCCTCGGATGGATGGTGGTACCATCCATATGGCCCCCATTCCTTACTTGGACCCTGCTCGGACTTCTACAATGTGATCAATTACCTTACTAGCTGTTTCATTGAGAAGATCCCAGCAGGGTGGATTTTTATTATTGGTTCTCTTCAGGATGAATCTTTCAAACTTGTCAATTTTCATAAACTCCTTGTTGTCCCTGTTATATACACATGCAAATTCATCACCCTTTGAGCTAGCAACATGATCAATAGGGTGCCTTCCAACCACAAGTTGAACCAAGGGAGATTGTTCCGTGAAGTTGGCTAATTTTACTATGTCCACAACTGATCCGTCTTTCTTGTTTTCTTTCATTCCGTCATCGTTGTGTTTGCCTTCCATTACTTCAATATTGTTTGTATCAATTTTATCTTTTGAATCACCGGCATTACCCACATCCTCATTGTTGACAGTTGACAGTCATCACTTTCTCCAATTCTTTCTTTCTAGCAAGCAACTCCATCTGTTTGATCTCTTCCTCCATTGTCCGATTGGTAGTCTCAAGGTTAATAGTTTTGTAAACTTCATCAAAGTATACATCATCATTACTTGGTGGTTTGCCATTGTAGCCTGCTGCATGGCAATATTCTTCATCTGCTCATTGGTTTCAAGCAAAGTCTTCTCAATGACACTGATGATCAGGTCACGGCCTTGTGAAAGATGCTTCTGCACTTTGGTAGTCTGTTTTGCAACGTCATCTATGATGAAATTGATAGTGTTGGCTCTCTTGCTTGCTTCTCGTCCAACATGGCAACTCCTGTTTTCAGGTTGGATGACAAAGGTTTGCCCAGATGTCTTGTTGGCACCACTCGATTCGTATCCTTGACCCTCTGCTTGAATGGAGTTTGGACTCTTGGATGGAGGCTTTGTAGAAGGAATCAATTGGATTTCAATTGCAAATTTAGGGTGAGTTGACAAAAAGAGATATGCCTTCATGCACTTTGAGAAATCTTTTGGTACATCTCTCTTGAAAGTGTGAGACTGATTGGCATAGATCTGGTGCATCCTCACATAGTACCGATCCATGATCTGGTCATCGTTCATTTTGCCCGGCTGTGGAGGATTCCTTGATACGATTCCGCAGAACTCTTGAACCACCAGCTGGAGTCAATGCTGCCAGCAGTTTCGAAGTGACTTGGCATTTCCGTTGATATCGATTGTGCAGTAATCAATGTTGTCATCATTAATGCTGTTGATTTTCCCCACAAGCTTGGCATAATGCAGGGCGATAACATCTCAAAACTTGTCAGCATTTTTGTCTGTCCCATGCTTTGCTTTGCAGCTGACCATCATGTATGCTTTTGAGAGCAACAGGAGCTCATCGGGCATGAAATTTGTTGAGCCAACCTCTTCCCTTCGCCAGTGTTTGCAATCATAGATGCTGTCTTCTTCACCTTCTTGCAAGGAGTCTTCCCTGTTGTTCTTTTTTTTGTAGCCCTCAGAACAGGCTCTGAGGAGGAGCTCTGGTTGTTGTCAGAGGAAGATGCAGCTGACAAATTAGCCGTCTTCGTCCTCTTCTTGGGTGTCTTGTCACACTGGAATCATCATTTTTGTCATTTTTGGAAGACTTTTTATTCTTCAAATTATTTTTCTTTGGGGTCTTGTTTGCAATTTTTGTCTTGCAGGGCAATGGAGACTTGTCCATACTCTTCGCAGGTGATGAGTGTTCTTTGCTGTTGTGAGAAGAGGTGCTTGAATAGTCCAACTCATTGTTGATGCCAACTGTGAGTTTACCACTCATCATCCTTGAAGAGGATATCCACCTCCCTGACATCTGAAAACCCATTGTCGCTGGAAGCGGTTCAAACGATTCATCATCCGATGGCAAGGTTCTTTGCTGCCCCAGAGAGTGGAAAAGTGAAAGATTCTGGGCCTATTGGATAAAAATGAAAGGGCGACAGGTTTAGCACTCTGGGAGAACAGAGCGGCCTTTTGCACAGGGAATTCGAATTTAGCACTCCGGGCAAAAGAAAAAAACAAAATTTGAGAAAGAGCCCGGATGCTGGGATAATACGTCTGGGCTTAAGATAAGGTAAGGAGCTCAAAAAATAGCTTTAGCCTGGTGCTTAGCACCCTCGTGGCAAACATTCTCTCCCTTAGTCATATGAAGGAGAAGTTCAAGGTCACATATGACAGTGCCCTGGACAATTGTTTCCGTGTGCATAAGGATGGACGTATACTAAAGTATTGTGAGGCATCATGGTGGCTTTATTAGTTTGACACCGCAGAGAGGCACATGGAATCAAATGTGCTTGTTACCACGGTAGACAATAATAAATCTAAGTTCTCGGCAAATGATTATTCCAAAGTCAAACGTGCAAGATCCATCCAACTCCACATTGGCCATCCAAGCAAACATGACTTCTCCGCTACATTGAGAAGAACTTCATTTGTAACTGCCCAAACACTCCCAAGATGTAAAAAATGCTGAATTCATTTGGGGGCCTGATATCGGAAGTCTGAAGGGCAAGACCATACCCATCAAGGGACAATCTCATACAATTCAACCTTTCATTCACACTCTCAGTCGATATTATAAAGGTTAACAACATTCCATTTTTAATGACTATATCCAGACATAAAAAGTTTGACTCAGCTGGAAAACTCAATGCCCTGGACAACAAAACTATCATCAGTCATCTTCGTGTTGTCTAAGTGTATACACTGTGCGAGGCTTTTGGGTCACCATCATCCTTTCCAACAACCAATTTGAATCCATGCAAGGTGACCTTGCTGGACTCGTGCCATCATAAACGTCCTCTCTTGTGATGAGCATTTCCCAGAAATTGAATGGTACAAATGGACCATCAAAGAAAGGATTTGCTCAGCCTACAATGTCCTCTGTTGTCATCACATTCCATCTGTCTTTATTGTCGAATTGGTATATGCTCAAGTGTGTTGGTGTAGCATGTTTCCTCTCCAAGGTGGCATCTCACAAAGACAGAGTACATTGGAGCTCATTCTCGACCGGGAGCTCGATTTTAGGGCACATTTTGCTCAGAATTTGGTGAGTATGTCCAAACACACAAAGAACATGACAACAGCATGGTGACATGTACCATCTAAGCTATAGCCACACAGCCAACCAGGAATGCACAGGGCAGATACTACTTCATACAGCTTGACACTGGGTGCCAAATCAAGAAGTGTGACTGGACTGTCTTACCCATGTCTACCAAAGCAAGTCCGTCATCTCGTTTGCCATGCAGAGGACCACAAAACCCTATTGCTTCCCCCAACCTGCACAACAAAAAAACCTCAATGTGTTATAAACTGCAATCAATGATGCGGACGGGCTTCCTGACAATGATGCAGAGCCCCCAGGTGTGGAAGACTATGATGGTGATGATGCTGATGCTGACAACAGCACACACAACCCAGGCGATGCTCATGATACAAATAGCAACAACAGCGACACTGATGAGGCTCACAATGGCAACAATGAATATGATGCAAATGATGTCTATGGCAAAAACAAAATGCAAGACAATGACAACAATTTTTCAGACAATGAGGACAATACGTCATACACCAACGACACATACCATCTCAACAATGATGATGATCCAGGCTCAGCAGAAGCATACAGCCCTGAGGACCACCACAAGCTTCCAGGGGTGGACAAAATTCTGCAGTCCGCCAAAATGAACAAAATCCCAGGAATGGCTGGAACAGGAAATCCAAGGAGTGGGCGGGAGCTTGGAGGTAGACAAAATACTCAACAAAGAAGGTGCAGCCAAAAGTGAATGCATGTCTCATGCCCCTGGACTTATGTGAAACTCCAAAACCAACCCCGGAAGGAATATAATGTGTTCAGCATGGAAGGAGTGGAATGTCCGAGCAACCATGAGGAAATTACTCTACTCCAATTTGGTGAAAACTTGAATATTAAGGAGAGACAGATTGACTCTAATGAGGCCGAGATGGTTTTCCGTACGGAGACTTTGGGATAGAAAGATGAGAGCAATTGTATTAGAGTGAATGGATCTTTCTTACCGAGACCCTTGGATGGAAAGGTGGACTATCTGAACTCGAAGAGGGAGGGTCTTGTGGTGAGAGTCAGGACCAAAATGGTAGGGATGCAGTGACAGTACTTGCTGAATTCTTATTTCTCACTGAACAAATGGGACACAAAAATGATTGACTGTGTTCCGGGAACAAGTGTAGAAAGTGATACAAAAAGAATTGCAGCAGATCCATGACATAGAAGGGTTCCAGCCCAAACATTGGCACATGCTATCAAAGGAGGAAACCACAGCTGCACTCAAGCACCTCATGTACCTGAAGGAAAAATGAGATGATGAGGTGAAAGGAGGAGCTTGCACTGATGGAAGGCCACAGAGGGTATTACTTCAAAAATCAAAACTTCCTCTCCAACAGCATCCCTTGCTGGACTCATACTGACCTGTATCTTTGATGTGTACAAACAAAGGGAAGTTGCAAAACTGGACATACCTGGGAGGAAAAATGCCAAAAGATGATAAGGACGTGCACGTCATGCTAGATGGCCAGATGGCCAAACAACTTGTGAAGATCTCACCAGAGTCTTACCAAAGATGTGTGCATCACAAGAGGAGCCGCACCCTGGTCTACTATAAGCTGAACATGGCCCTCTATAGAATGCTGAAAGCAGCCCTTCTGTTTTGGAAAAAAACTGATGGAAAGTCTCAAGTTGCACGAGTCCACCATCAACCCACATAACTGGTGTATTTCCAACAAACATATAAATGGACTGCAGTGCACCATTATATGACATGTTGACGATTTAAAAATATCTCACAGGGACTCGTCAGTAATCAACAAAATCAATGCATCAATATGGAAGGAGTACAAGAAGGTAGGCAAGATGACAGTCTGTTGAGGAAAAGTTCACGACTATCTGGGTATGGCTCTGTATTTCACACAACTTGGAAAGTTCATTGTGAGCATGGAGAAATACCTGAAGGAGGTCATGAAAGATCTCACTGAGGACTGAATGGAACAGCTCTGTCTCCAGCTGCCAATCACCTCTTTGGGACATGAGACAATGTGCCCTAAGTTAGACATGGATCAGGCCACCCTGTTTCATCACATCACGGCACAGCTGCTGTTTGCTCGTAAAAGGGGGAGACCAGACTTACAAACTTCCATCTCACTCCTGTGCACCCAAGTTTGAGAGCCAGATAAAGATGACTATAAGAAACTTGCAAGAGTAATCAAATACTTCCGGCACACAATATTCATGTGGATGGTCATGGAGACTGATTGGCTAGACATGAACCACTAGTACATTAATGGGGCATATGCCATTCATGATGACACAAGAAGCCACTTCGGATCATTCACGACCTCCGGAAAGGGTATGATGAACGGGTTATCAAACCAGCAGAAAATCAACACAACAAGCTCAATCTCGTGGCTGTCAATGACAATATACCATCAATTCTTTGGACCAGATATTTTCTGGAGGAACAAGGATACCCTATGAAGCCAAGCATCGTTTGCAAAGGCAACCAAAGCAGGATGTTGTTAGGTATAAGGGACAAGGGTCAAGTAGCAAACACACAAGACAGAACATAAGTTATGTTTTTGTGACAGACTGCCAGAGCCAGAAAGAGATCATCATCAAATACTGTCCGACAGATGAAATGGTGGGGGACTTCTTCACTAAACTGCTGGGCGGCACTAAGTTCAGATGATTCAGGAACATGATAATGAATTGTGACCATTATGATTTTGGAGAGGTTGACATAGATGCTCTAATAGCAGAAAATTATATGAGAACCCATCATGAGAATGTCAATTGTAATGAGCCTTCTCCATCTGGTGGAACAGACATATCAGGCTCACAGGAGTGTGTTGGAACCATAACTGGGGACAGGGGGGCAAAATCTGAATTTGCCCACCAAAAATTTAATACGAGGGGGCAGATACCATGTGTGATGCACGAACCACACAGTCCACACAATGTGCCACAGACATGGAGGGATGTAGTACAAGTCTGAATTCACTTTGAACCACTACATGTCAGATATCTTTGGCCACTTGTGTGACCTCAATATCTATGTCCTGAGACCCGGCCAAGATTGCAAAACCATTTGGGACTGTCTTGAGAGCTAAGTCCAGCTCCACATATACTCAAGTGGTTGAGATCACCTCCTAAACCTAGTTGCCATAATGAGTCTAAAAAGATGTAATGCTTTAAAGTCCAACATGTAGAAATGGAACATTTTTGATGCAAAGATCTATGTCAGATAGCAAAGTGTCAACAATTGTAGTACACACATCAGGATTACATATGTTTCCGAAGATATGTGTGATATTTATTTTCTAGTTACATTAAAGTTAACCACCAACAGACTATCTGGCATTATGGTGCAAGAATTTTTATCTTGAAATATATATATATTTGTGCAAAGGAATAGTACAACATGTCCTTAGTGGTTCAATGTCCAGCTAATGATTCAAAGTGAATTCAATCTTGTAGCTGTAGCAGAATGAATTGTGAGACAGTGCAATGCAGCTCACAATTCAATAATTAGTAGTCATTGGAATATTACTTAACCTGTTGGGCCAGTCACCAACATACCATACCAGTTAACCGCAGGCTGGGGTTATCTCCATCACATAGCTACCAGAAAGGCTGGTCATCAACAATACCATACAAAAGGAGCTTACCATACGGTACCTTACAATAGAGTCTCCATAGAGTATTCTTTTGTACAGATTTTATACCATACCATGAATCTCAATGAACCATTGTAGGTACCATGGTCCTTCCAACATTCGCACTAGATCTATACAAACACAACAAGTATAGGTGAACAAAGCTTTGCTATAAGACATCTTTGTGCTCAGTGCATTATATCACACTCAATATCAGCCTTCTGCTTTTTTATATGGGCGCCAAATCCCCAATTAATTAGACGTCAAAGAGCTGGATCCAGAGAAGCAATACTCACAGAACACTCGTTTATCTACATCCTTTGATTTTCCGATCAATCATCCATCTTGTTGTCCTCAAATCTTGTTCATGCAATAATAGAATCATTAAATTTTGCCTTCTTGTTACAAGTAGAAAAAATCTTAGAAACATTTTGTTCTGCCTTTTTCTTAGCTTCCTTCTCCACACTCTTATTCTCATTGTCACATGCCTTCTTGAATTCTTTATCATCCTTGTCGCAAGCACAGTCCAACTTCTTGATCTTGGAGTCTTTCTTGTAAGTCTTATCAGTGTCGCTCCCACATTTGACCGCACATTCTACTGCCACATCGCCACCTTAAAAGGAACAAATCACATCTTTTAGTAAGCGCAAACTAGTTTCAGGATAAAGTTATGGACAGCGAATCACATTTCTCACCACTGGAGCCAATACTGCTACAAGTCATTTCAGAAGCCACATCATCATCAATGCACACATTGGCACACGCCTCAATGGAGTCGTTGAGCTTACCGGCCCTGCTGTTCTTCGAGGATGCACATGAATCAATGCACAATTGGACAGAATCAGACTTGCAAAGCTACGACCATGAGAATATGTTTTACAGACGACAGTGTCATTTAGTGGAGGCACAAGAAACAAGCTATGATGTACAGATGATGTTTGGCAAGGCAACATGAAAACAAAACAAACATAATATATCATACCTGGACATCGGACATCGGCAGAGCCCGTGATAAACCAGGAGCCCACCAAGATTATGAGAGGTGAGAACTTCATGACAAAATCAATGATACTCTAATGCCGATGTGATGTAAAGATTTATGAGAAACGGCATGTTGAGTTTCAATCTGTTGCAATGCACATCAGTGAATGTTGAACACTCTCTCATAATCAGCCAGATGGCGCTAAAGCATTTCCAGCATTTTTATACAAAATCACTACACCCATTCAGAAGGTATTGTATGGTGCTGTTAGGAGCTGTTAGGTATGGCATCAGTGGTAGAAATGCATCATGATAAGTTTTGTGTGTACTAATTTGCATCTATTTACTCGTACAATACGTGCATCCCAATCCTATACTAGGATAATCTACCTCTATCTACCCATCAAATTCTATACCTGATTGCATCTAATTGCCTCTAAAGTCTCTCCAAATAGCACCTTGTTGAAGAACAGTTTGTCTAGTGGCTAGATGGTGGAGATAACCCCAGCCTAAGGGCAACTGGGCTATCTACATTCAGTCAAACACAGTAATATTTATTGGTTGACTACTGATTACTGAATTATGAGCAAGGACATCTCATAATTCTCTCTGCTGTGGCTGCTATGCCTGCCATACCACCATAAAAAATGTGTGGCTATTGCTTCATGTATGGTTCGAATGTCACCCACTTATGTCCAGACTGTGTCCCAACACACGCCTGTGAGCCCATGTATCTATCGATCATGTCACATTGGGCTCATTCTGCCTTGTGTCAGTAACATAAATCTGTTTCTGATGTTCTCTCAATATTGCCTCCATGTTGACCGGCCCAAAATTGTCCTGATCGCAGTTCATTGCCATGTTTCGGAACCTCCTGACCCATCATCTCATCAGTAGGAGAGTATTTCACAACAACTTCTCCTCTCTTTTGGCAATCAGCCACAAAGAAGTATCTGATGTTCATGTGCCATGTTTGATTGCTGCTCGAGCCTCGTCCCTTTGTCTCCTGCATCATAGGGCTTTGATTGTCTTGATCAATTACACTTGGCTTCATCGGATAGCCATGTTCCACCAAAAAATATCATGCCTGCAGGATGGAGGGTAGGTTGTCATGTACAGCCACAACCTCAGCCCCAGTTGAACTTGTAGTGTTTACCTTTTGCTTGTTCAACAATCCATTCATCATTCCGCTTGCAAATGTCATGTATTATCCTGAGTGGCTCTTCCTGTTGACATGGACTGCAAATGCTCATCAATAGAACAGTGATTGATGTCCAGGTGGTCTGCCTCCATTGTAAGTTTGAGGAACTTTGTGCGTCCAATGTGTGTGCTGACTCTTGTCAATTTCTTGTAGTCCTCTTGGTCAGGGTCACAAACTCTAGTGCACAGGAATGATATTGTGGTTTGGAGGTCCGGTCATCCTCTTTCGCATGCAAATAACAGTTGTGCTGTCATGTGGTGGAACAGAATTGCTTGATCTTAGTTCAGTTTCTTTGCATTATCTCATTTTTTGAAAAGATATTCGTCAGCAGGTGACAACGATGTCCCATTCATGTCCTCAGGGAGATCCTTGAGCACCTAGTTCAGGTAATTTTCCATGCTCACAATGAACTTGCCTGCTTGTGAACAATCTAGGATCATTCCCAGTTAATCATGCACCATCTTTCCAACTTTCTTGTACTTGGTCCTGAGGGAAACAATTATCTCATCCACATGCCATACGATGGTACACTGCCTTCCGTTACTAATTTTGTTTGACAATGCACCAGTCGTACGGATTGATGATGAATACCCACAAGCAAAAATAGGAGGGCTGCCTTCAATGTCCCATACAGTGCCACATTGAGCTTACAGTAGATGAGGGCACATCCTCTCCTCTGGTGCACATATTTCCCGTACATCTCTGGGGATATCTTTCAGGACTACGTGTACGTCTTTGTCATCCTTTGACACCCTTGCCTGTAGGAATGCTTCTGGGATTTTGGTATCCACTCCTGGAGTTTCGGTGCTGTCCTTTCCTGGGGTTTTGGTGTCCAATCTTGGGTTTTTGGTGTCTACTCCTGGGATTACATTGTCATCATTGTCATATTCCAGTCCTGGGATTTTGTTTGCATCCACAGAAACTGCTGGTTCATCATCAGGTGAGAATTCTGGATCCGGGTTGTCATGGTCTGCATTGTTGGTGCCTTCTGTGGTGTCGTCTTGTTCTTTGTCTGTGTTGAAGTCCTCATTGTTGTCGTCTTGTTCATCGTCTGCATTGGACTTGTCATTGGACTCATTTGCAATGTGGTCATTGTCGGGGTCCTCGTTGCTGTCTGCGTTGTCAGTACTGTCATCATTGGCGGGCCCGGCTGCTCCCACTCCTGTGGCGGCTGTATCATTGTCAGTAGGATCATCATTGTTATCCAAGCCCAGTCTGGCATAGAGCACATCAAGGTTTTCATTAAGAAGGTTAGTAAATGCTAGGGTTTTGTTTGCTTTGGCATGCCAAGCCAGGCAATGTACTTGATCAATAGCCTCTGTGGGCATGGGAAGGCTTGCACAGTCACATTGATTGTTGTGTTGGCCAGTGTCAAGCCAGATGAAGTAGTAGCCACCCTGTGTATTTCCAGTGGGATGAGTAGAGATGGCCCTGGCAGTGTGTGTCACCATGCTGTTGTCATGTTCTTCGTGCGTTTCAGTGTATTTGCCAAATTCAACTTGGCAGTGAGCATTAAAGTCAAGTTTATGATTCAGGATGAGTTTGGATGGGCTTTGAGTGTGGGATATTCTGCGGGCAAGTGGGAACATGTTTTGCCAGAAGAAGACCTGGGCCTAAACTAAATCTACAATGAAGACAGGATGAAGATGTTGAAACAAAAGAACATTCTAGGTGGACCGGACTAGTTCTTTAATGGTGTGATTGTATTGTTCGATCTTGGGGACATGTCCGTTGTGGGAGACTTTCATAACATCAGCTGAAAGAGTAACATCCCTGCATTGTTGCATTATAGGGAGCAGAAAAGAGTATCACTGTCCATGTACAGGGATGGGCTGGCTCCTCATGATTTTTGCTTTCAGACTCCCGATGTCAGGTCCCCAGATAAACTCAGCATTCTTTATGTCCTGAGGTGTGACGAGCCAGTTGGGAATGAGGTTGTGATCGACATACGAAATGAAGTCCCTAGTGCTTGGTCTACCAATGCGGAGTTGTATGCTTTGGGCAAGTTTGGCTTTAGAGTAGTCATTGGTCAAAAACTTCAATTTATTATCATCTACTGTGGTGATCAGCATAGTTGATTCCTCATGCAGTGCTGCAGTGTCAAAATAATATAACCACCGCATTGCCTCCTGAAACTTGAGTATTTTCATCTTTTGTGAACATAAAAGCAGTTCTCCATTTCACTGTTGAATGTGACATGAAACTTCTCTTTGACCTGGCTGAGTGATAGAATGTTTGCTATCCCATTTGGAAAGTACCATACCCAACCATACCCTGATAGATGGCCCTGCAGACTGGTGGTTTTCACTCTAGCATTGCACCAGATGTGTATTGTTGTGCTATTTGTTTTGATATCTATCAGCAATTTCCCATTGCTGAACACATCTATTGTGGATTGACCGTCCAAGAGGATCCATGTCTCCAGAATGTCATGTTTAGAAGATGCCTTCTGGCCCATCATCATGCAATCGGTATCCGAGTGATCAAACATGAGTTTGTGAGCATTATTACCAATGGGTCCAAACATCACATTGTCATGAACCTCATCTGTGAAGACTGGCCCTGAAGCACCATTAACATGAGGAAGTGTCCAGTCTTTGTGCTTCCTTGCAATGCATTTCTCGACTGGGTGTTTGCTCTGTCCACATTTCATGCACGCTGGGTCCTTGTATTTTGCTCCTTGGTTGACTAGGGGATTCCTTTATCATCCCCTTCCTCCTCTCCAAAGGTGTTGAAGGACACACCCATTCTCATTGGCAGCTGCCTGGTGTTTGGTCCTTTTTCCATCCTTTTAGAAGAGTGTAGCAAACATGTAGACTCTTAGGGTATTGATTCCTCCTGTCCGTGAGATATGCACATTCAAAATCCTTGACAGCACTCCCAAACAGCTCTCGGTCTGCCCCCATAAGCATATGAATTCCTAGTATCCTGTCCCTGTCCTGTTCCATGTAGTCCATCTTCTGAGCTTATGTGAGGGTAGACAGGGCTTTTCCTTTCTCATGGGCTATTGCATCAATGAACCCAAAGTCATTCTGAATGTTGGTTTCAACATCTCGTTGACTTTCTTCAGGGCTATGAATCTTTCATAGTACTCCTGAATGCTTTGGTGCTTTTGCTGTCACAGGTTCATGACATCCTTTTTTGTGTTCCACATTGTGAGGATGGGCTCTTGATTCGGCTTGTAACTGAAGTTAACGTTCTGAAGAATCATTTGATTGGAGCTATTACTCCCGGTTTCGAATACGTACCCTGCGAGCTTGAAGTGAGACTCCTGGAAACATTCCTTCTTGTCAAACTTCTTGTTCTGGATGTTTCTCCGATTGGAGGGGTGACTTTGACCATCTCCCTCATTTTTTATGGCTGGAGAATTTTGGTCTCCTGGAGCCATAGTGTCGGTGCCCATACTGGCAACCAGTATAATTAAGTAATACAGGTTTTCTAGTGGCTAGATGACAGGGATAACTCCAGCCTAAGGCCAACTGGACTGTCTACGTTTAGTCGGAACACACTAATATTAATTGGTTGACTACTAATTATTGAATTATGAGTGACGACGTCTCCTAATTCACTCTGCTGTGGCAATTATGCCTGCCATACCTCCATAAATAATGTGTGGCTCTTGCTTCACGTATGGTATATCCCCACCCCCAGCTACGGTGCAATATTTGCACCGCACACTTTGGTCAAATTCCTGATTTTTCTTACGGTGCAAATATTGCACTGTTTGCTTTGAATCAATTCCTTCATACAATGCTGAGAAAGCACACATTTTGGAATTTACTTTTATAACAAAAAATTTTGTTGATATTTAAATTACCCTCTTCCTGATAAACACATAAAACATAATAACTATCACATTCCTCTCACAGCCCTTCAATACAACATTTCACAATAACTATCCCATCTCTATGTTATCATACTCCTTCAATCCTAGTCAATTCCGAAGCCTGCAGCAAAATATTTTCTGACTTTTCAAGAGGAAGGAGAAACCGTTTATATGCAACTGGAGTAGAGAGGCGGAACCGACTTCGAATTAGGAAAGTAGCTATGACTTCGTACAGTTCTGCAACTGTTCTAACAGATTGCTTCCCATCCTTAACAAGTTCTTCAGAAAGATCCTTTCTTAGTTTCTCAGCTACTTCACAATTCAGTAGTGACATGAAAGTGTTAGGATCATCATGATCCAGTCGAAACCTATTAAATGTGAGCGCATATTAGATCCAATCTCTTTGTTAGTTTGACAAAATCCATTTTTTGCATACTTGTTGAGGAATTCTTCTTCTGTCATGATAGTACATGAAGAGGTATTTCTGGGCATGAGAATTTGCCATCCACCATCTTCAACACAGCTTCTTATTGCAGATGGAAGACTCTTAATGAGTCTTGATTTTTGAGTTAACGAAAGAACTCTTTCTTCCACCATCAAGACAATGAAAGGATGGCTTTGTTGTCTAAGGGATGGCTTTGTTGTGTTTGTCAGTGACATGAATAGTTATCATCACGAACAAGGCAAGGGTGGCAGGGAAAATGGTACAACTCCTGATCCAATTCGACTTACAGCAGATTTCAAATGTTGCTAGATGCGCGCTGGAGAGAGGAAGAGAATGGTGAAGGTTTCGTGGAAAAAACCATCAGAAAGCCAAGAACCGGAGGAAACAATGGGATGAAAAATCGAGTTTCATCATGGACGACGCGAGTGTGGCAGGGAAAATGAATTGGACTTACAGCTGGATTCAAATGTCGCTAGATGGAGAGGAAGAGAATGGTGAAGGTTTCATGGAAAAAGTCCATCAGGGAGCCGAGAATCGGAGGAAACAGTGACATGAATAGTTATCAGCATGGATGTCACGAGTCTAGCCGGGAAAATGGTATAACTCCTGATCCAATTGGACTTATGGCTGGATTCACATGTTGCTAAATGCGCTCTGAAGAGAGGAAGAGAATGGTAAGGTTTCGTGGAAAAAGTTTCATCAGGGAGCCGAGAACCAGAGGAAACAGTGACATGAATAGTTATTAGAATGGATGTCACCAGCCTGGCAGGGAAAATGGTATAACTCCTGATCCAATTGGACTTACGGCTGGATTCACATGTCGCTAGATGCATGCTGAAGAGAGGAAGAGAATGGTGAAGGTTTTGTGGAAAAGGAAATAGTGACAGGAATAGTTGAGTTTTGTCATGGAAGACATGAGAGATGGTGATGTGGTGTGGCACCTGGCTGTCTGGTGTCCAGCTTTTTTCGGTGTTTTTCTGGTACAACTTCTTTAAGGTATTACTTATGCCTAGCATTCTTGTGTTATGAGACCAAAAATGAGGCCTAAGTATTTCTAGCCAAATAATGATGCCAAAACGAAATTACCTCTTGAGGGCAAATGAGACTGTTTCTATTTCTACGCGAGGCACGTAGGAATCGTTCTCATTTTGGTGCAAATAATTGCACTATTACGATTAGATGGAGAAAGCAAGTTATGGTGCAATTATTATTGCACAGTACAAAAAGGATGGGGATACGCCCGATGTTGGTGGGCAGATTCCAATTTCGCCCACTTATGTCCGGACTGTGTCCCAACACACCTCGTAAAAAATTGAGAGCCACTTGGACGAATTTTTTTGAGCACCTTTGAGCATCGGCTGAGCTGGCTGGCCCGTAGCCTGCAGTAGCCTGCAGAACCAAAATGAGATTGACTTGAGCTTGATTGTGAACATATTAAAATCCAGTGCCACCGTAAGAACTACCAAGATTTACCTTCTATGTGCGAAAAGTAGGTATTTTATTACAGTTCAATCGATATTCAATACAAAGGTCTAGATAAATTAAAAAATACTAGAGATGGATAATTTTCGCTAAGACGTTTTTCTACCTAGTTACATTCACTGTGATGGCCACAAAAACAATCACGAAGACATTTTTACCTGTACTGACAAGCACTGTGAGATTTTTGACGCAAAAAATAACATCTTATGAATTATCTACTTCCAATCCTTAGTGCTGGATGCCCACCATTCTTCTTATCCCTAATTAAAGCTTTAATAATTTCAGAAACAGTCAAAGAAGCCCCATAAACTGAATAAATCCTATCACAAGCTCTCTCGGCAGTAAACCCCCTCTAACCAACTCACTGACCTTCTGCCAGACCACATTTCTCCGGTAATACTTGTACTTATCTCTCCCCCTCTCAGCTGCTGTCCAGTCCTTTGCAGGTTTGAGACCACTAAAGCCAAACTCATACTCCTTCCATAAATCATGAAGTGTCTTGGGACACTTTGTCAATTTAGCCTCCAACACCACAGGTGCATTCACATCTTCCATCACTTCATCTGTAACTGTGGGCTCCGCTTTGGCAACAGGGGAACAGTGGCAATTGGGGCAGTAACGTTGTCTTGGTGGCCTCCTCCATGCTCCACGACGGTTGTCATCATTGAACGACGGCCAAAAGGGCGGCCAGGCCTGTTTGAGAGACGAGAAATGTTATTGCTCATCCTCCCCATTTGGCGTTTCAGAATGCCAATTTGCCGGTCCGCCTCAGCTCGAGCATCCATGAGTTCACGACGCATGTGAAAAATTTGTGATGACAACAAACGCACCTCTTGGTTTCTAATAGCAAGGCTCCTGCGAAGATTCCCATCCCCTCCTCCATCTCCTTCCTCCTCCAGAAAATCCATCATGACCTCAGTGTCGTGGCCACTCACCAGCAAAGGTCTGCGAATAACTGGATTGCAACCCACCTCGAGTGAATTCCTTGCCCCTAAGTCACCATATGCCTGCATGATCTGCATCCTCCTGTGAGGTGGGAAGGCATCATCCCCACTCCTATCAAATAAGCGAAAGAGAACAGCACGGCCCAATACCTTGCAAACTTGTGAGTCTATCCCATGACTCACCATGTTGGGAACTACATAATCCAAAATCCAGTTGTCAGTGATGCCTGACCTCTCATCCACAGCATAAGCAATGACGCCTCCCTTGCAGAGTGCTGCAGCCACTTTGGCATCAACAAAAGAAATGTTGGTGTCGGCATATGTCTCATGTTGGCGACGAGAGTTCTTCCAGCGGCCACGAAAGTCTGTGTCATCCTAAGAAAGCAAAACATTATGTGAGAGTACTGTCAAAGAAAAGGCAACAAACAAGTTCTGCTTACCTTAGTGCATCCATTACCACGTGCAAAGGTAACAGACATCTTCCTGACACTGTGAGTTCCAAGAAGACCTTCCCTGTCCATCACAAATTCATCCCCTTTCAAAACATCAGTCAGCTGACGTCGAAGCCTCTCCTTGATTCGAATAGGGTCGTCTAACCCAGAATATGCAAAGATGAACTCATTTGCCCCTGGGTTTAGCTCGTAGTGATACTCGAGCCACAACCCAAGGTTGGAAATGCAGTCATATCTTGTGTCCATTGAGGCCAATAGAACTTGTGGAGGAGCATCCCTTTCCTCCACCACATTTTTCGACCAAGGAAGGCGAGCCCAAACACCAAACTCAGGGTACATTGTATAAGCCTTCAGGTCAGCCTCTCTAAACTTCGCGGAGTCATCTAGCCTCCCAATCATGTGAAGCTGGAAGGAATTGAGGGCAGAACCACACAGCCCTAGTTCCCTGTTGGGAATCTTCCAGTAGGCCTCTTGGATGCGTTCAAACTCTTGGGGAGTTAGAGGCCTCCTCACACTTGATGTGACACCACGGCGCTGTGTCTGAAAGCGTCGCATGTGCTTCGTGAGCCTTGCTAACTGGGCAGAGCGTGTGGGGTTTCCCTCTTGCCGTGCATCATTCCATACCATGTAATTGGAAGGCATGAAATAAGAGATTGATCTCTTCCACCCCAACACAGAGTGGAGGCGATAATGTTGAGGTGGGATAGTGCCTTCATCCGCATCTGGATCCCCATAGATCCTGAATTTGGCCCAGCGGTATATTTGATCTGCAGTGATGGACTGCAGGTCAGTTTGAGTAAACTGGTGAGTTTTCTCGTAAATTCTCCCATCTCGCCAGCTCATAAAATGGAGGAGGGGTCCAGAATACTGTTGACGGAGGGTAAGCGGTTGACGCGGCTCGCACCGTGGTTGTCGTTGTGGCTCTTGATGCGGGAGAGATGGGGAAAGAACAGCCTGCTGGGGAGGAGATTGGGGAGGCAGGATGCGAGGAAGTGGAGGAGGTGGAGCATCCTGCACAAACTCAGCGCGCAGGATGTGCTGGGATGGATGTGTTGCTTCTTCCGCAGCTGCAAATGCGTCCACAAAGGCATCCACAATCTGTTCCTGTTGTTGCTGCTGTTGTTCGAGCTGGCGATGAGTGCGTCGAGTTGTTGGACGGCGTCATGTCATGGTGATAGTTATTTTTGTCAATTATATTTACTAATAATATTATGTGTTCGCTGGTGCGTCTTCTGCTGTGGCATGCATGATATTGCGTGTCACTCACGGCTTCGCTTTTTTACTTGGGATTGGGTGGATTTTGGTGTGGAGGCCAGACGTCCCCATCTTATTTTGTTAGCAAAATTTTGGTAGATATATCTACCTGCCACGCTACTTAAGTGTCAGAACGACGATAACAAAACTATAGGAATTGGGGTAAGTTCTGGAGTCGTAGGTAAGTTTCTCTTGAGTTCACTGTGGGACCAAAAAATAAAAACCACTCCGGTGGATTTTTAACATTAATGTGATGGTATTGTGCAATACGAACATCGGATAACGATGGTGAGGCTCCGAACCTAAGCACATTGCAAATGTCATAATATGTACGTAGCGATGGCAACGATGATGAATGATCCTCTCTCTCCAATATTTTAACTTCCCAGCGCGACCGCCGGGACCGCCACACCAATTACATGACGACATCATCCACACCGAACATTCTTTCGTCTCCTTCCTTGGGAGACAATGCGTCCACGCCCCATGAAAACAATACAAGCACCTTTAGCAAAAAACTACTCATAGCCATCCCCTTTCTATCCCTGCTACTATTTGTAATAATCGATTCCCAAACCTCCCATCACGTACAAACGGCATTCCAATCCTTACTCGCTTGGATTTCCGCCCATCTCGTCGCAGGAATATTCGCGTTGATAACAGTATACATACTAGCCACGGTGGCATTCCTTCCCGGCTCGATATTAACGCTAGGGAGTGGGTTTGTGTATGGCAAGGCTTTTGGGTTGGGTTCTGGCGTGGCGCTTGCGAGTGGAGTGGTGTTCGTGGGGGCATGTTGTGGCGCCATTATTAGTTTTTTGTTGGGGAGGTATTTGTTGAGAGAGTGGGTTGGTGAGAGGTTAGTGAAGAGATATCCAATGTTCATGGCTTTGGATGAGGGTGAGTGCAAAAAATAGTGCTTTCTGGGGTATGGATACTACTGCCACTTACCCCCAATTTCTTCGGTGCCACTACGCAATCTTAATGTTTCAAAAACTCAGCGCTCAAGCAGCAAGGATTTCAAATATTCCTCCTTCTACGCCTTTCTCCCATCGTACCCTTCAATGCCATCAATTACATTGGTGGTGTTACTGCCATCAGTCTAAAGGATTATACGCGAGCCCTGATTGGAATTTTGCCCGGGACGGTATTGTATTGTTTTATTGGTGCCAGTGCAGGAAGTCTGTCAGAAAGTCAGGATGGCGTGAATGGTCCTGCTACTGTTGCAATTATTGGTAAGGCTGCGATGGGCAACCACAGAATTTATTGTCATTTCAGATTTTGTTAACGATCTAATTTATTGTGATACCTTTCATTTCTCTTGTGGATGGTAATAGTGGTGGGCATCATTCTAGGTTTACTGGCAGTGTACATAATGTCGTCGCATGCCAAGAAAGAATTCGACAGAATTGTGAAGTCACAGGAACGACAAGATCGTGGGCACCATGGATTTACTTCGGATTTGACACACGGTAATGATCCTGAAGTTGTCTAAGTAGGATCTCAAATTAAAGTCAATGTACAGCCAGTTCTACATAAATAATAGTGACAAACTACCCAGTCTATAGAAGCATACTAAAACAATCTATAGCTGAAATTATTGAACAGCCCCCACTTACAAGCAAATCAAGGATTATGAAGAAACGTTTCTCCGAAGCTCACTTCCCTAATTTCCCATGCCTTTCTTCTCCAGCAAACTGTCCAATTCCATTTCCATATCTGGGTCATGGTATTTATCTTCTAAAATATCGTCCCCTTCCTCTTCTTCAGCATCCTCTTCGCACTCTGCAATAGCACTGTCGTTCTCAATTTGTTGGACTTCACTAAATTCCTGTCTAGATTCCGTACTTGGAACAACGTCATGCATCTCTCCTTCATTGTGAGGTTGCTCTACCTGCATGTGCCCCCCCGATGGAACCTGTTGCTGCACATCAACTCTCTCCACACCCTCCATTCTTTCAAACCTACTAACCGTACTATCCACACCGCCACATCCGTAAATCTGTCTCTCCAACATCCCCTTCTCCCGATTCACCCTCTCCAACCTCTCCATCAAAACATTGATCATCCGTTCCTCCTCCCTCTCCAACTCCATGACCGTGCGAACCTTCTCCTCATTCTTCTCCTTAATCACACTCTCCATACTCTTAATCAACAAATTGACCTTGGCCTCCTCATTAATTTCCGCCTCGCTGTACAGCAAACACGACTGATACCGCGCATTGAACTTATAATACGACAGCTCCTGTACCAAGGACAGGGCATGGCGACGTTCCCGCGCCAGAGCGTGGCGGTATTCGTCGATGGTGGTGTAGTGCGCCTCGTGTTCTTGGAGGGAGGAAACGCGTGTTTTTTCTTGGGTGAGGGCCGCGGATTGATATTGATGGAGGAGGGTGGTGTAGTGAGCGGGCTGTTCGTTGTTTGCGAAGGGTGGGGCGAGGGGGGGAGGGGAGGGGCGTAATTTGTGGAGGGTGGGTGAATGCGGCGTTCCTGGGAGAGGTGGGAATGCGTCTGCTTTGGAAAAGGGAGTGTAGGGAGTTCCCGGTGGGGCTGCGGGGATGTAGGCGGGACTCATGACGGACGTCGCCGAGGGGGGAGGGAGATCCATGTGGAGGATGGGCGGGGGGGAGAGGCTCATGCTGTGAGTGTGCAGGCGGTTGGGTGAGCGGGGAGGGGGCGGGAATTTGCCCGAGTGGAGGAGGTTGGGTATCAATTCGTGATTGACGCTCTCGCGTTGACTGTTCAATGGAGAGGCGCCCAGGGCATGTTTTTGTTCTTGTTTGTTCAGTGTCTTGGGTGCAAAATTACCAGCAGCCGCTGCAAGATTTTTTGGCAGTGGATGTTATTTTTGCTGGAAGCTGATGGTTAACCAAGTTATTTGAATTTCAATGACGTCAGATTTTGGGTGACGCTACATTTTGTTATGACGTTGTTGTAGTCATTCTGATCGTACGAAGTTTTCGGTGAGGTTGGTACATGTTGTAATTAGAAGAAGGTTCAGTACCGTGAAACGATCGATTTTGTTCTTGGTGGTGGCTGTGCAGTTTTGCGAAAAATGAAGCGTGAATGCATTTAATCGTGAAGGCAATATATTAAATGCGTTTCTGTTATGTTTTAGACGTTTCTACGTGTTTTTCTTGGGAACTTTGTGCAGTTATTTAATCACGCATATTAATTTAACACTGTATGTCGCTG
>JABMIG010000119.1:330680-473558 GCA_013187285.1 Cyclotella cryptica
CATCGTCGTTGTAGCACGGCGTCGTCGTTGTAGCACGGCGTCGTCGTCTTGTGTTCTATTGTGTCACATGGCGTCGTTGTTCGTGCTTGCTTTTATGTTTGGAAGCTTTTACATTTCTTTGTAGCAATGTCCATTCTAACATTGTTTGTTTTGTTTTTATATCAACGACGTTGCAGTTGGAGTGAGAGCCATATTCAGGTATGTTCTTTTGATGTTGTGTCTGGTATGGCGTCTTTTTGTTGGGTTGGTACCGTTTTGGAGTGGCTGTTTGTGGAAGATGAATAGTCGATGGCGGGTTTGCTGACAGCGAAGATTTGTGGCGTTGTTGTGGTGTGCGTTTTTCAACTCTGACGTTATTTTTGTTTTATTTGACAAACGTTACCATTGAACTAAGAGACATCTATGTATGCCCTCGTCTGTAATTGGTGTTTGTGAGTGACTGTTTGTTGGCCTTCATGTCGGGCTTTGGTTATGGCTTTGTCGTGGCGGCGATTTAATTACTGCTGTTTTAGTTTAGCTTTCCACTTCTGACATCATTTTATTTACTTTTTTTACAATAGTCAGTTAAACTAAAAGAGATCGAGGTATGTACTTTTCTGTGATTGGCGTTTGGTTGTGGCTGTTGTTTGGCTTTTTAGTGGTTAGCAGTGGCGTCATAATTGTGTTATCTTGTGTTTGGCTGTGGCGTCATGTTGGTAGAAACTTATTATTTTGGCATTTGTGTCACTCTGATAAGAGCGGTCATCATGGTGGTAGTGACTGATGCAAGGAGTTTGCTGTGAAGTCATCTTTTGTTTTATACTAAACGGCATAGATTCCAGTCTTATGCAATTTGAACAATACACAGTCAGATAGTGGAATTGGCTGCCATATTGTTGGTTGTGAGAATACAGGGGTCGATGTATGTTGGATTGGTAGTTGTGGTGGCTTCATGTTGGTAGTAACTTATTGTTTTGGCATTTGTGTCATTATGGGGAGAGCGGCCACCATGTTGGTAGTGATTGATACTAGTGATTTGTTGTGATTTATATTTGTGGTTTGGTGTTTTATAATAGACGGCATGATTTCCAGGTTAATGACAAGGTCAACAATACACACTTAGTTGGGGGAATGAGCTGCCTCATTGTTGGTTAGATTACAGGAGTGGCCGTGTGATGGGTTGGTAGTTGTTGTGTCTTTTGTTTGGCTGTGCATCCATGTTTGTTGTTGTCATGTCTTTTGTTTGGCTGTGGATTCATGTTTGTTATAACTTATGGTTTTGGCAATAGTGTCACCATGGGGAGAGCAGCCATCATGATGGTAGCAATTGTTGCTAGCAGTTTGTGATCTATATTTGTGGTTTGGCGCTTTGTAGAAGATGTCATGATTTTCAGTCTAATGACAATATCAACAATACACACTCAGTTGGTGGAATTGGCTGCTACATTGTTGGTTGTGGGATTACAGGGGTGGCTGTGTGTTGGGTTGGTAATTGTGGTATCTTGTGTATGGCTGTAGTAACTGATGTTATGGCTGATTGGTTGTTGGATATTTGATATTTCAGGGTAGCTGTTTTCTGATTTACTATGGTTTTGGCACTTGTCACAGTTGGGAGAGCGGCCATCATTTTTGTTATTGGAAAAGCAATGCACAATCTCGTATGCTGGGTTAGCTCCAATTTTGTGAATCAGACTGGCTGTATTGTTTGATGCAGCACTACACGAACAGTTTTCTATTTTGGCGATAGCATTGATACTGGGGTTGCAGCTTTGTGTTGTGATTTTGTGGATTAAATTACTTGAGTCATATGACTGTGTCAGAATTACATCTCATTATCGTTATTATCACTTTAGGAACATGAATCCAAATTCGAATGAAGAGACTCCATCTGCTGCTGCAACCGGTGATGAACGTACAGAACCGTCGGATGTAAGTACGCTGACATGAGTTTATTTTTATTCATGTGTTCTATTCTTATTGTATCAAAAATATATTTAGGTCCCAGACACCAGTATTGTTACTGCATTGTCTGCTCGAGAAATGGGTGTAGGTCTTCAAGTGCCATATTTTGTTTGGGCTTTTCGTTACTGACAAGTGTTTTTTACTGTTAATCCAGGTTCTACGGACTATGCTGTCTTTGTTCACTTCGTTTTGTCGTCCGATTAATGTTGAGGCTGATGACGAGAAGGATCTCCGGTCAATTAATATCAACATAAAGCAATCCACTGATGTTCCTGAAATGAGCAATTTGTCTTCCGTTAGCGGTTCTGCTGCTGTAGTGAATCAGTTGAACAAAATTGAGGTTGTGTTGTCTGAAATGAATCAATCGTTGAAGGCATTAGCTTCTGTTCCTACTGGGATGACTCCATTGAAGTTGCACCAGCAGCATTCAGCATTGTCAGTGAGGTCTGACGAGTTTGCAGATGATGGAGAGGTATTATCAGAGAGGAAATCGGATTTTTTTGTAAAGTTTGAGGTCTCAGCTCCTGATGGCACAGATATATCATTCTATGTTCTACCTCCAAAACATTTTATGACATTTTTCGGAGGGAAAGCAACTCGGCAGTTTGAAAAGAAAGGTTTATCTACTGATCCATTGAAGCTGCTGCTTGTGTGTGCTTGGAAGACATTTATTAATGAAAGTGACCGAGTTATCCTTCCTGTGGTGTTGGAGTGGGAAACTGATGCAACAAAAGGCGTTGCTGATTTTGGGAAATTCTGGCAGGAGCAAGTCAATGCTTGGTGTCCCGTTGAGAACCGGTCCACAGGCAAATATAGTGCCCTAGCAATTGTCTCTACGAGTTCAGGGCCTATTCTGTTTGTCTTTTCCTATGACTTTGGAGATACAGACACGTTGATGGTACAACCTATGCTGACTGCGTATGTGTCTGACAGAAAAGCTGTTCCTCTAAAGTTTCCTTGGACGTCTCTTGCATCGGTTTTTATGGATTTGCTGTTAGTCGAGGACAGCAATGTTGGCGTCAAGGTGTCTTCATGCAATATGAGGACGGTTGCATTTCTTGAGCAATCTGCCTATGAGAAGAATCAGGTTTCAAACTTGTTTCCAATGAAAGATGAAGATTTTCATATTACTTTGCCAAGCAACACTTGGAGGGCTAACGATTATTCGCTTGCTGTTTTGGAGTTGTAAGCTATTGTTCCAAAAATGTGACTGGAAGGATGAAAGTACCGGTCATGAATATTTTTTTGAATTTGATGAAGAATTTGACAGACGCAATGGCTGTGGACGTCCCAACGTTTAGAAATGCAATTTGCAAGGTACTGTGGGATGTGTTTTTGAAATTGGTTACCATGAAGGCTGCAATGCTCAAGAATACTGTATCTGGGGATTATTTGGAAGAAGGTTATGATGAGACCGCAGTTTTACAAGGGTTCAAAGATGAAATCAATGCATCATTTGGAGGAAGTGATGGTGAGTTGTTTGTTTCAAAATCCTCTTATTTTCATTTTGTTGCCAATATTTCAATGTTATTAATTTAATTTGCTACAATTGACTTTCAGAGTTTCCAAAGAAGAGACGTGCTGATGCTACCGATGGTACAAATAGTTCAAAAAAAGAAAGGGTTTTCATCTACTTCGGCGTATGCAGCTCGTAAGTGAGGCATTGTATTGGGAAAAAGAGTTTTAGTGGTAACTTCTAATGTTTGCATGATGCCAGAACCTCTCGAGATATCGAGGGAGCTTGCTGAGTCATCCAGCGAAAAGGTTCAGGGTGAGCCTCCTAGTGATGTTACTGTTATAAATTAATGTGTCATTTATTAACAATTTCGCAGTTTCTGGTCACTGCTTGTTTATAGGAATGTGGTACGTTCAGTCAGAGTACAGAGGCAACCTAAGTAAATTGGCACATTTTGATGAAGCTAGAATTTGGATCTTAGAAGACCAGTTTCCAAATATTAGCGTCATCACAGCGAAGGAAACAAAGATTATGTGTGGTGATGATGAAGATGCATTTTGTCGTGGAGGGCACCATGCCAAATATGTGACAGGGAAAAGAGGGGATTTTATTCCACAACTTAAGCGACTTCTTGCGTTCTCAAATTTTCCAATGCATCAGGTATGTCATGAATAATACTTGATATATTGGTTTTTTATGTGTCAAAAATGTATGTCTCTCATTTGTGTTGACATTTGTAAGGTTGAGCTTGATCCGATAGAAACAGTTTCAAACAGACACCTCCAATTTCCAGAAATGCGCAATTTCTTTGAACGTGATTTAATTGCTTTGTTACGCATGAGGAAAATTTATATGGGACACTTTGACTTGTACGGCGTTGTTGAAGGGGTTTTTCATTGTTCAACACAGTTACGACATGCTTGTTACACCAGTGGGTCTGCTAGCATCTATGTGCCCTGGAATACTGCAAATGCTGCTGCTGTCACATTGTGCCTGAAGACTTTGTCCAAATTCTTTGCTATTTACCCGCTGTCTTCCAGTCTGATAAAGCACAGCATTTTACTCCAAGTGTCAAAAAAAGCAAACTTCATTCAACATTACCACGAGTTCATGATGTTTACTCCACCCACGCAGAAGTGCATCGAAAATGAAATTTCAAGATATGATACAAATTTGAGTTGTCCCCCGGAAGTAGTTTATGCGCTTCATCTCTTGGACAGTACTTATGGGTTGAAGAACATTGATTATGTATGTCTGAAAGTCCTAGGTTGCCATCATGACGATTTCAATAATTCCTTGCCAGTCAATGGTTTTGGGATGACAGTTGGTGGATTTTTTACCCCAGTTTGGATAAGCAATTCGACAATAAAGTTCATGATAGGAATCCATTTGATTTGAATGATGAGACTGAATACGACAGCAGAAGCGATTTGAATTCAAAATTTGACGATGGAGAGATTAAACTTGATGGATCAAGTTCTGAGTCGGAGGAAGTAGTTGTTAGAAGAAAGTCACACAATCCGAATGAGTTTGCTAGTTTTTTTGAATCTTCTTTTGAATCTGAATCAAGCAAAGGTGACATGGGGAATCAGTCTTCTGCAAGTCCAAGTACATCTGATGGGAATTATTCTCCAGGTCAGCAGTCTTCAAACCAGAGACCAAATTTTGATGAATTTGATGTTAACGATTCTTCATCTGGAGAGGATGCATCATCTTCAGACCAATCATTTCAAAATGGGGAAATATTGAATCCTCCTCCAGTTGCTAACAATGAGGCGGAGGATGATGACGTTGAAATTATGGCGGTGATCAGTGACGATGATGGTATGTAGTGTTTTGGTTTAATTGTTTTTGTAGAGCATTAACAGGAAATGAAAATTTGTTGTCTTCTGCTTAGTTTGTACAGCATGTTGTGGTTCTACTTTCATTTATATTGATGAATCATGTTGCAATCATAATCAAAGAGTATGGATCAATCATCTAGAACAAATTCGAATTCAACCAGGATACAAATTATTATCCACTCAAGCTTCTCTACGTATGCCGCTAAAATTTGTTGAAAAAATATCAAGACTGGTAAATTCTTTTCTAAGCAACAATAAACAATTCAGACTCACATGGGCGACTGTCGACGATGTAAACACTTTTTACATGGATGATTTAGAAGTTGATGGTGAAGAGGGTTTGCATGAGTTTGGAGAATTAATGCAAGGGCGATTCAATGGCTGTTTGAAATGTGAGGGATGCTATGTAGGTTTGTGGAGTTGCAATGTACACTTGAAGGATTCCATTGATATACTTGCATTAGAAAAATACTGGAAGACATTGATTCCAATATTATACCAAAGTCGAATGATTGCAAGGAATCTTTGATATCAAGAATATCTGTGAGCAATTACCTTGACAACATAATAATTTACAACCCGAAATACTCCATTTTGAACAGTGACTTAGAATCACATCAGCCAAAGAGAAGATCTGAAGGAGTCATAAATGGATCTATATACCAATATAGTGGGACTGATGGGGAAGGTCAAGGAAAATTGGTTGTGAAATTGCCAAATTACACATCCTATGGCAGGCATCCTGACAATTGGCACGGACGTCCGATGAAGTCATCTACATTTTTAGCTGGGCTTATTTGCTGGAGGGCTTGTTGGCCATATCTGACTGAAGTATCACGTAGAAGTCCACCCACTCATTGCCAACTTCTTTTTTTATTAAGGAGCATTTCGAAGTCATATCGGGCAGCACAGAGACAATTCCAATATTCAATATATCAAAAATGTGCTTTCGGCCAGACCTCAAATGCGCATAGGACATGCTTCTGGGGGGAGCAGACAATTCTCAAATTTTGGGATCTAATGTATTGGTGCTAACTGTGGGAAACAAACCAATGACGTTCAAATTTAAGTATCCTCAATTCAACAATCTGGCTGGGAAAAAAGCAACGTATGAGACAAATCCAAAGCACCAATTTGATTGTGGTAATATGACTATTTCAGTGTTGGATCCTATAGATGACCTGATGATGACCCATGGTGTTTCATACTCATATCGAACAAGCACTGACATCAATTCTTGGTATCGAATTGGTTATTGTTTTAGGTGGCTTGCATCATTCAAAGAGTTTTATGTGGAATCTTGTACCCTGAGACTAGATTCAAAACAAATGCATGGCAAACGATGCAATGGTGTTATGAATCGGAACATCTTTACTTGACACATTTTATTTTTATGAGTGTATAAATGAAATATTAAATTAGTTTTCTTACGATTTGTGTGTTTGTGTGGTTGTATAATCGACACATCACCATCATGAACCAAAAATTCCATCTTGTGTGCTACTTTATTAAAGGATGCCATATGGAACTTTCCACCCAATTAAGATATGTAGGAAGCCAGGTTGGTCTTAAAGCAAACTTCACCTGGTGTACAAAAGGATGCAAACTTTGTGTATTATCTCTTTCTGTTGTATCTGTCATTTGAGTATTCCATTCTATTAGTATTTTTGTATGATCATCATTTTTACATCGTTGAGCCCATATGATGACATGATCATGCAGAATCGCTCTTCTTTGTTGTTCAAATCTGCTGTAAAATAATGTTGTCATGTTCTGATTTGAATTGAATATTTGTTATGGATGTAACATTTTGAGCAAACTGAGAAAGAAATTATGAGAAGAAATGAGTACAAGATAATTACTGACAGAGAAATGTATTTCTAGTTTTCATAGGAGCTGTCATACCTTTGTCAATTGTTTCCCTATAAGGTATCATACATATCAATCATTGCAGAAATTTGTTCCAAATTTCCTCATAGCGATCATGAACATGATTATGGCACGGTGGTTTCCCTAGCTGTCATCATGCTTCATAGCTCAGTTCAGACACATTGTTTCCCTATAAGTTATCACCCATGTCAGCATTGATGGCACTGTGGTTTCCCTAGCTGTTATCATGCTTCAGATTCCAGATCAGTCACATTGTGTCCCTATAAGTTATTATCCGTGTTATCCTTGAGAACTGTTTGAGGATTTTGGCACAGTGGTTTTCCTTAGCTGTCATCATGCTTGCTTTGGCGCTGGATACAAGTGATCCTTTGCTGTTATCAAGCACAAGCTGTTATGTCAGTACAAGAATCTTGGGAATTTGAATAGAATATGATATTGAGAACTCTAAATTGATTGACACGTTGTATAGTGTAATTGTGTGTCAAAATTAATCGTGCATACAAAATTGAGAACGCTAAATTGTCATATTCCAGTATTAATAGCATTTGATCGTTATATTGTGTTGTTATGTATCTTCTCATAAATCTCATTAATGTTCAAACAGTAAACTGCTACTATGACAAACACTCCAAAGAAAACACCGCCTGGTTCTCCAAGCAAAACAACTTCTCCGACTAAGGCATCTACACCTCCAAAAAAGTTTAATGCAAACAGAAGTCCGCTGAAAGCTCACAAATCATCAAAAGATCAACAAATCAGATACAAAGAAGTTGGAATTCCTAATGTTTGCTTAGCATTTGCGTTTAAACCAGATGGTATCTCTCCTTCTTTTATGGGTCCATTGTTCCGAGCTTTAGATGAAGATGATGCGCAAAAAGCAGCTGGTCATATTTTGTTTTTGACACAAGCTCGAAATAATGATGGTTCCAACAGTCTTGCTCAAACTCCATCAATGACAGGAAAGCTATATCCTACAGATGTCATTGTGATGTCAGTTGAAGATGAAGAGAAGTCGTTTGTGTCTGCTGTGGATGACTTAGTGAAGGTACTGAATCATGTTGTTAATAGTGACAATTGCAGAGGATACCAGTTTGCGACCCCTACATTTGTGAACAGGGGTAGTGCAACACCACCAAGTGTCCCTCCAATGAGTACATATCTTCTTAATGAAGATTGCATAACTTTCATCAAAAGATTTTATGACAAGTGTGACACTAAGGAGCAATTGTGTAACAATGAATTTCGAGACACCATTTTGGAAACGATATTTGGTGAAGCAGATAAAGGTTGGACTGTATTGGATGCCATGTCTGATGATGAATATGAGAGCCTTTGAAAACGGAATTTCCAACATTAATATTGCTTTGATTTGATTTTGCTCTGTCTTCTGATATTGAATGAATAGATTGACTGAAATAAAATTCCTTGCTTCTAACACAATTTTGATATTATTTCATTTATAATTACATTTCAGCATTTTGCATGTTGTGGAATCTTCTGGGATATTCTCTGTTGGAATCTCAATAATGATGGTGACAACTTAAATGAGTCAGGTTTATATGCCAATGGTTTATTCAAAAATAAGCCATTACGAGTTCGTACTCTGGAAAGAACTGTGTAAATCCAACCTTGAGTGTATGACCAGTTGTAAACAATCAGATGCTTTTTTGTGACACCCTGCAATTTGTGTACTGTTGTGGCATCGTTGAGATTGACTGGAATTTGCAGCATAACAATCTTTTGTTTTCTTTCGTGTTTCTTTGAGTCCTTTTTCCCACTCAAACCTTTATCTGGGGGATCTATGTCACTCCGAAAGAATGTACAGTAATATCGTTTTGGAGTCAGTTTGAACCGGCGAGACGCAACAAATTTCTTCAATTCATTTTTGACTTTCTCCAGTTTTTGGATTGATTGAAGTTCAGTGGATCTTGTTTTACTTGATCTTCTAACTCTGAAATTTTCTCTTCCAGATAAGTTTGCTCGAATCTTTTGGGAAAATGCTCGAATTCAACATACTCAATTTCACTGACATTTGTAGTGTATACTTTTTTGCCATCATAGTTTTTCCATTTGAGAGGTTGATTTGTTTTTCTCTTGATACCGACTACTCTACATAACGTTCCATTGGCCCGACCCTTAGAAATGTCTTCATTGTCATTAATCATACAATGTGCCCCCACATATAGCTTCAAAGCAGGATCCACTTGTTTGTGTTGATCTTTCAAATCACAATCTCCACATTTGGAGTAAATTTGGTTTCGAAGTTGAGTGGTAATTTTTGCAGGAAGAGGACTTTGATCCTCTTCATTTTTTGCTTTTCTGGGTTTGCGTTTTGGAGCATGTCTAATGTCCGCCTCCAATACAACAGTATGCTCTGGTGGATTTTCATCGCTATCGATAGATGGAAAGTTGGCAATATGCTTTTGAAATGTTGAAGCATGTATTGAAACTCTTTCAGAATTCTTCCAACATGCATAGGATATGTCACCATCGTCTTCCACTTTTGGCAAGTGAACATTTTCTCCAATTAATCTTTCATTAATTTTGCAACAGTCTTCCCTTGTGAATTTTCCTTCCCACATTCTTTTCAGTATTTCTCCATATTCTGGGTCATCTTGGAACCTGTGACTGTTGTTGAGCACAATAGCCACATTGATTGAATTTTCCCACAAACCGGAGCCAGAATATAATAATTGGTTTTCGCTGACTTTGACTGGAGGGAGTTGACGAAAATCTCCACAAAAAATAATGGAATACCCACCAAAAATCATGTTAGGAGATAAAACCTCACCCCCACTGGATCGTTTTCGTCTGACATGATTGAGACGATTGTTTAATTTGTCCATGAGATCTTGGGCGGAAAACGAAATTTCATCTATAATCAGCATTCGAACTTGCTCCCAAACTTTCATCATTTCATCGGAAATATTCTTTGACTTTGAATTCAGAAATGCAACACTATGTAAAGTGACTCCACCAAATAATGCAGCTGCACACCCAGTGATTGCAGTAAAAAGAAATGTTTTTTCGCCCCAAATGATATCCATTGATCTGCAGAATTCAAAGCAAAATTGTTGAGCCACTTCAATTGCTGTACTCTTCCCAGCTCCAGCTGCTCCAGTAACAAACATGAGCAACTGATCTTTTGCACCAATTCCTTTAAGCTTATCAATAATCTTTTGTTTTATGTTTGCTGTCATTTCATCATTGCGTTCATCCTCATCTGCGGCAAAACTCGAAGTTGACTCTGACTGCTTGATCCATCCATCGTTCAATAAATTAAGCAAAAAGGAGCTACAAATGATTTCATATGCTATATACTGGATTTTGTCAAGTGTGATACCTTTCTGTTTGGAAACTTTTTCTGCCACCCTTTTCATTGACGGGACGTTAGTTTGATCGAAATTAGGTGTAACACCAAGTGCTGCCCAATCACTGGCTTCTGTGATGTGATCATCATTATTCTGTTGGACATCCGGAAGATTCTCAGAAACTGAAGAGCATGCTTCATCGTTGTGATCAAAGTTGTTTCCAACAATAGCTCCGCTAACAAAAGCTAGGAGTGTCTTGTATTTACTGGCCCCACTACTAAAAACTGTGCTGCCACGATTCAGGTTTTCTGATTGATGGTTGTTGATTCTTTCACCCGGTCTTCCTTCAGAAGCTTCTTCATGGAGAAAAATTGATTCGGATCCTTTCTGCCTTGAATGAATGGTTTTGCTGTCTGGCAAGTCATCCCCCCTTTTCAAATCATTTAAACAACGGGACTCATCCAATTCATCACTCTGATATCCTGGATCGAGCTCATCTTGGTTGAATTGCTCCACTGACTCGGCTTCCTCGAAATCAGAATATTCATCATCAGAGTCATATCTATGGTCCTGACAGCTTTCATCATCACATTGATTCGAAACAGTTAATTTCTTCAATGCTTCCACAGGAACTTTACATCTTCTTGCTTGGAATGTATCTTGCATATTTTGAAGGATTTTGCTGCCTTCTTTGTAGAACAAATTCGATGCATCAGTTGCTGTAAGAAGACGGTTCATTTTGTCCCACAAGCATTCGTCATCCACAAGAGAGAATATCATGTTGGTACGAAAAGGAACAAACATCACCAAAACTGCTTTTGCATAGTTCTCTCTACTTTCCAAAATTTGTTGACTTGGATTTTCATCTGATAGGCTAAGATCCTCCAAATCACAAATCAATCCTTTGGGCATTGAAAGTTTAGGCACTCGAATTTTCTTGGACTTCTTGACACAACAGTATCTCCGACCTGGATGATCTTGCCCAAAGCATAACTCCCCTTCTTTTAAAACCGGCATGCCATTTTCGTCTACATTGCTCATTCTCTGGAATGATAGTGCAACTCTCTCATAGCTTCCAGAAAATTCAAAAAAACTTATACTCTCCAAACAATCTGGTCTATAAAGATAATCATTCACCGAAAAATCGGGCCACATATCTACTTCTCCGTTTTGACCTCTATTTCTTCTTCGGAGAACAAAATCGCCTGGTTCTTTCCCATCCAGCTTGTTTAACATTTGACCAACAAGCATGTCGTGGAACTCGTGAGAAAATGAAAATCTCGACCCATGTTGACATATCAGCAAATGAGCCATAGTGGCACTGACAACATCCTGACTCATATGAATACTCATTCCAATCAGAAATCTAATCAGACCTTCTCGGAAGCCATCATCTCGCTCACTTTCAGGAGGATCTTGCAAATTACGTTACGCAAGCAAACGCTCTGTTTCTTTTGGATGCGCCGAATTACTTGATTACCAACTCTTTCAAAATCGACACCCTTGTCTTCTTTTTGTGTTGATTTGGTGGAGTAATGCACAACATAAAACATACACCTTGGACTTCCAATTTGAACGTTACTGTTGC
This sequence comes from Cyclotella cryptica, assembly GCA_013187285.1. NCBI lineage: Eukaryota > Bacillariophyta > Thalassiosirophyceae > Thalassiosirales > Thalassiosiraceae > Cyclotella > Cyclotella cryptica. Next base: position 342,711 of record JABMIG010000119.1, read on the forward strand.
AACCAAGTGTCCTTGTTATAAACTTGCTGTGAGTGTTGAGATATTCACAGCCAACTGGTCTCTTGGAATTCACTACAAAAGGGTACACTGCAAGATCATCCTTCACTAGAGACTTCCACAATGTACTTTTTTCTTCCTCGTCATTATCTTCTTGAAACTCAGTTTCAGCAACACATTGCCTCGGGAAGGGAGCTCTGCATTCTTTACTGTATTTGAAACATGAATGACGATGCTTCCAATCATGCTCATTCATCCTTCGTGTTGCAATGTGATGCCTCACATCTCTATTGAAATAAAAATTTGATTCAGAAGACAAATCATCGAGAGGGTAGCGATATGTCAAAATATCACACCTCTCTTTTGAAGGAGGAAAAGTAACATCCTCAACAGAGCAATGATCGTCGTGACTATGTTCACCAACAGCTGCGATAGCACACTTCTTCTTCAGGGAATCAAGGACCATGTGAGAAACATCTACTGTCGAAACACCAGCTTTGGAACTTTGACTGTCACTTTGAGAACATACTTTGCATCTCAACACTTTGCCTCCCAGTTCCCTGGTGAAATTTTCATTTCTGCAGTCCCGCAATGTTTGTGCATCCGCTTCTTCAAACAATTCTTCGATGGTTCCACAAGTCTTACACTCTTCATGAATCACTTCTAGAACTGGACTGTATTCGTAATCAGAGCAAAAGCATTTGTCCACATAAGCACAAATCTCATCACGTGCTGCTTGCCTAATCAATTGATCTTCATCAAAAAAAATTCTCTTATTTCATCAAATCTCTCAATCCAAACCAAACAATGACCATGTAATGTAAATCTTCCCTGTTCTTCATCAGCTCTTACAAACGCCTTACATTTCCCAAACATGCCAATGCCTTTGGAACAATTATTCTTGTAATCCCATCCTAGCAATTCGCAAACAGCTTGTATGGCTGCTTGATAATCCAACGAACATGCTCCAGGATACCTTGTCCTTTTCGAGCTCGAAGTTCAAAGTCATAAATGCATTCTGAGTCGGTGCAATCAGGAGAAGGTACATGAATTTCCTTTCCCTGGTTTGCATACATGCGCACACGAAAGTTACATTCATCATCTGGTGTAACAGTAAAAAAGATGCTGTGGGAGCCGAACCGATCACAAAGCGCATACAACTTTTTCCTCGCTTCTTTCGCAGCTTCTGTTGTATGTCCAAGAACTTTGCATGCAGTTGTCACTGATTTCAAAAAAGATGCTCCAGATGAATTTGTCTGCAATGGATTATTCTGTGCTTGCATTCTATTTAATTGTTTTGCTGCCAAGTGGACATCACTGATAGAAAGCTTTGAAATCATATCTCCTAAAGATCTTCCTTGAAAGTTGGAACGACACTTAATCAAGCCCGTCGTATATGACGTACTCCGACACATGAGCTGATAGCAAACCAAGATAAAGTCTGGGCGCATAAACTGATTCAATGACAATCTCATGTAGTGATGTAAGCATGCTTCATGAGAAACATCTACTTTTCTCTTTTTTCCACAATTGGGACCTCCTGTGCCGAAAGGAAATTGAATTGGAAATGCATCCTCCAAATTGATTTCGTGTCCTTTTAAATAGCTTCCCCATACATCAACATAGTTGGAGCAGCTGAATTGAGCATAGCATTAACAAAGTCCTCAGAATTGTCGAAAACAGAATTATCGTGAGTTGGATTTTGGGCTTCACTTGAAAAGTAGTAAGTTTTTCCATCCATCTTGCATTCCAAATTCGAATCAACAGAATTATCAGTATTATTCTCATTGTCTTCTTCTTGAAGAACAATGACTGGATCTGGACACTCATCTGGTGGATTAACATCCTTGTACCCTGCATGCCGGGATTCTTTGATAAACCATGTCAAAAGATCCATGAATAAATCGGTGTCCAATTGAGCCTGCCTTCTTACTATCGTTTTTTGTTCTGGAGTCATTCTGCCACATAACACTACATAAATATTCTTTGCTGCTCCAGTACTTCGATATTTGTGCAATGCCCCGCCAACATGAGACTGATCCACACTGAACAAAGAAAAATGTCCCTTGATTGATTTTTGACTCCCAGCAGTGTAGGCATGAACATATCCAAATGGACGGACTGGACTTATTGCTGCACAGATAAGGTCATCCAAGTCTCTCTCCGCATCAATATGCCTCTCATGACGTGCACCATCCTTACCACAAAATGAAATGGTTTCTGGAATGTGGCCAATAGCAAATCCATTTGCAATAGCAAATTTTGGAGGATTGTATTCACTGCTTTCTTTTTTGGTTGCTGCCAAACTTCTGTAACAACAATCACAGCACTCATAGCCTCTTTTATTGACAATAGCTCTTGGAGACAATAATAAATGCTTCAAATCATTGTCCTGTACTTGATACTGCTGAACCAACTTTCTGTGCAAGGAAATCCCATCGTAATATTGTTCATATTCTGAAACGCACAACCTCGAAGAATTAATGAGCAATTGATCTTTCTCAATGTAGTGTACACTCTCCATTCCGATAATAAGGCAATCACACACAACACAAACGTGCGCACAATGTCTGTTCCGATCCCCTTCGACAGTTGTTGACAAGATCAATTTGTCTTTCACTTTCTGAACTAAATTCTCCAACCGTTCTTGTGTCAATGGGTTCGTCAAATAGCCCTTAATTTGATCTACACTGAGCTGTTGCCCACTTTCAATTGATGTTGTTGCCATTCTCAAATTTCTGCCATCACCTTCAGTAACTCTTGACAATTCACATTTTCCTTGAGTCTCTTTGGTGGTTTTCAAATCTGAATAATGTGTTCTCTTTTTTGATCGAATTGAATCTGAATGGCTTCTGTAATGATCTTTTCTTTTCTGGCAAATGGAATCCACATTGCCCTCGTAGTGCTCCTTCCTCTTCTGGCAAATGGAATCCACATTGCCCTCGTAGTGCTCCTTCCTCTTCTGGCAAATGGAATCCACATTGCCCTCGTAGTGCTCCTTCTTCTTCTTGCAAATGGAATCCATGTTGCCATTGTAGTGCTCCTTCCTCTTCTGGCAAATGGTATCCACATTGCCCTCGTAGTGCTCCTTCTTCTTCTTGCAAATGAAATCCACGATGCCATCGTAGTGCTCCTTCCTCTTCTGGCAAATGGAATCCACATTTCCCTCGTAGTGCTCCTTCTTCTTCTTGCAAATGGAATCCACATTGCCGTCGTAGTGTTCCTTCCTCTTCTTGCAAATGGAATCCACGTTCCCCTCATAGTGCTCCTTCCTCTTCTTGCAAATGGAATCCACATTGTCATCGTAGTGCTCCTTCTTCTTCTGGCAAATGGAATCCACGTTGCGGTCGTAGTGCTCCTTCCTCTTCTTGCAAATGGAATCCACATTGTCATCGTAGTGCTCCTTCTTCTTCTGGCAAATGGAATCCACGTTGCCGTCGTAGTGCTCCTTCCTCTTCTTGCAAATAGAATCCACATTGCCCTCGTAGTGCTCCTTCTTCTTCTGGCAAATGGAATCCACATTGCCCTCGTAGTGCTCCTTCCTCTTCTTGCAAATGGAATCCACGTTGCCCTCGTAGTGCTCCTTCCTCTTCTGGCAAATAGAATCTTTGCATTTTTGGTAATAGACCTGATTTTGTTGTTGTATTTTTTTCTTTTCCTCAGCGCATTTTTCACGATGTCTTTTATTGGCTTGTTGTTTGTTAAGCTTTCTTTTATTGCACTTCGCAATCTCACTATTTCTCAAAATCTGCATCATCAATAATTCATCTGAAAATGAAAAGTCAATAAGATGAATATGAAAATGATTATAAGGAATATAAAAAACAATCATATAACAATTGTTTCCATCTTGCCTGGATTCTTTTTAGTTGTTCTATCATCAAATGATCCTGAACTCGCCATTTCTTATGAATATAAACTTTGAGGCATTGCTACAATAAATCAGAAGAGGTGCAAATCGTCTGGACAACAGATTTATGAGATTAACATTGAAGCTATGATTCATCATAAAATTATGGCCATTGCTTAGAGGGCTACTTTTGTAAGTGGGAATGACAACCACCCCTAAACATATTCATAGATGGTCATTCTTGTAATGTGGTACTGAAAGTCAAAGCAACGTTGGAGCTATACTTGATCATAATCATGGCTACTTTAATTTCCCCTATACATATGCATGGAGGGTCATTAATGGAATGACGTATTGACAACTTTCCCTATACATATGCATAGATGTTTCATTCTTGTAATGACGTACTCACGTATCAAGAAAATTTTATGTATAAGCAACACATTTCCATGCACATCATAGTTAGTGGGACTAAGTGGGAAAAACACTTCATGCAGGATTCATAGGCCGTGTTGATTATTTTCACTACGGGACACGTTCATGGTGTAAATCCGTATTTGCACTATGCGACACTGCCGTGGTGAAATCCGTATAAATCATTATTTTCACTATGGGACACGTCCGTGTTGAAAATCCGTATTTTCACTAGGGGACACGTCCGTGGTGAAAATCCGTATTTTCACTATGGGAAAAGGCCAAAGTGTAAATCTGTATTTTCACTATAGGACTCGTCCGTGTTGAAAATCTGTATTTTCACTATGGGACACATCTGTGTTGAAATCCGTATTTTCACTATGGGACACGTCCGTGGTGTAAATCCGTATTTTCACTTTGAGACACATCCGTGTTGAAAATCCGAATTTTCACCATGGGACACGGCCATGGGTGAAATCCGTATTTTCACTATGGGACACGGCCGTGGTGTAAATCCGTATTTTCACTATGCGACAGGGCCGTGGTGTAAATCGGTATTTTGAGTAAATCGCCTTAGTGTTAATCGGTAAATTTCACTATGGGACACGGCCGTGGTGTAAATCGGTATTTTGTGTAAATCCGTATTTTCACTATGGGACACGGCCGTGGTGAAATCCGTATTTTCACTATGGGACACGGCCGTTGTGTAAATCCGTATTTTGTGTAAATCCGTATTTTCACTATGGGACACGGCCGTGGTGAAATCCGTATTTTCACTAAGGGACACGGCCGTGGTGTAAGCGACACTGCCGTGGTGAAATCCGTATAAATCATTATTTTCACTATGGGACACGTCCGTGTTGAAAATCCGTATTTTCACTAGGGGACACGGCCGTGGTGAAATCCGTATTTTCACTAAGGGACACGGCCGTGGTGTAAGCGACACTGCCGTGGTGAAATCCGTATAAATCATTATTTTCACTATGGGACACGTCCGTGTTGAAAATCCGTATTTTCACTAGGGGACACGTCCGTGGTGAAAATCCGTATTTTCACTATGGGAAAAGGCCAAAGTGTAAATCTGTATTTTCACTATAGGACTCGTCCGTGTTGAAAATCTGTATTTTCACTATGGGACACATCTGTGTTGAAATCCGTATTTTCACTATGGGACACGTCCGTGGTGTAAATCCGTATTTTCACTTTGAGACACATCCGTGTTGAAAATCCGAATTTTCACCATGGGACACGGCCATGGGTGAAATCCGTATTTTCACTATGGGACACGGCCGTGGTGGAAATCCGTATTTTCACTATGCGACAGGGCCGTGGTGTAAATCCGTATTTTGAGTAAATCGCCTTAGTGTTTATCGGTAAATTTCACTATGGGACACGGCCGTGGTGTAAATCGGTATTTTGTGTAAATCCGTATTTTCACTATGGGACACGGCCGTGGTGAAATCCGTATTTTCACTATGGGACACGGCCATTGTGTAAATCCGTATTTTGTGTAAATCCGTATTTTCACTATGGGACACGGCCGTGGTGAAATCCGTATTTTCACTAAGGGACAGGGCCGTGGTGTAAATCCGTATTTTCACTATGGGACACGGCCGTGGTGTAAATCCATATTTTCACTATTGGACACGGCCGTGGTGTCAATCCGCATTTTCACTAGGAGACACCGCCGTGTTGAAATCCGTATTTTCACTATGGGACACGTCCGTGGTGAAAACCACGGCCGTGGTGTAAATCCGTATTTTGTGTAAATCCGTATTTTCACTTTGGGACGGCCGTGGTGTGAATCCTTTTTTTGACTATTGGAAATGGCTTACACTTCAAGTTACCATTACAATTTTTGTGAAAGATGACAAGTTGTTCACTTCAAGTTACCATTACTATTCTTGTAAAAAACGTGAAATCCGTATTTTCACTAAGGGACACGGCCGTGGTGTAAGCGACACTGCCGTGGTGAAATCCGTATAAATCATTATTTTCACTATGGGACACGTCCGTGTTGAAAATCCGTATTTTCACTAGGAGACACGTCCGTGGTGAAAATCCGTATTTTCACTATGGGAAAAGGCCAAAGTGTAAATCTGTATTTTCACTATAGGACTCGTCCGTGTTGAAAATCTGTATTTTCACTATGGGACACATCTGTGTTGAAATCCGTATTTTCACTATGGGACACTTCCGTGGTGTAAATCCGTATTTTCACTTTGAGACACATCCGTGTTGAAAATCCGAATTTTCACCATTACTATTCTTGTAAAAAACTGACGCATTGATCACTTCAAGTTACCATTACCATTCTACTAAAAATTGAATACTAGTTCAAGTTACCATATTACCATTCTCATAAAAATTGACACATTGTTCTTTCATACTATTAACAAGATATATTTTTAAAGGTAAATAAAAGCGTGGTGTAAATCCGTATTTTCACTATGCGACACGGCCGTTGTAAACCGTATGGTGTAATATGGGACCGTAGTGTTTATCCGTATTTTCACTATGCGACACGGCCGTGGTGTAAATCCGTATTTTCACTATGGGACACGGCCTTAGTGTAAATGTAAATCCGTATTTTGTGTAAATCAGTATTTTCACTATGGGACACGGCCGTGGTGTAAATCCGTACTTTTTGTAAATCGCCGTAGTGTTAATCTGTATTTTCACTATGGGACACGGCCGTGGTGTAAATCCGTATTTTGTGTAAATCCGTATTTTCACTATGGGATATTTTCACTATGGGACTCGGCCGTGGTGAAACCGTTTTGTAAATCCCGTAGTATTTTCACTATGGGACAGGGCCGTGGTGTAAATCCGTATTTTGAGTAAATCGCCTTAGTGTTAATCCGTAATTTCACTATGGGACACGGCCGTGGTGTAAATCGGTATTTTGTGTAACGTATTTTCACTATGGGACACGGCCGTGGTGAAATCCGTATTTTCACTATGGGACACGGCCGTTGTGAAAATCCGTATTTTGTGTAAATCCGTATTTTCACTATGGGACACGGCCGTGGTGAAATCCGTATTTTCACTAAGGGACACGGCCGTGGTGTAAATCCGTATTTTCACTATGGGACACGGCCGTGGTGTAAATCCGTATTTTCACTATTGGACACGGCCGTGGTGTCAATCCGTATTTTCACTAGGAGACACCGCCGTGTTGAAATCCGTATTTTCACTATGGGACACGTCCGTGGTGAAAACCACGCCGTGGTGTAAATCCGTATTTTGTGTAAATCCGTATTTTCACTATGGGACACGGCCTTGGTGTAAATCCTTTTTTGACTATTGGAAATGGCTTACACTTCAAGTTACCATTACAATTTTTGTGAAAGATGACAAGTTGTTCACTTCAAGTTACCATTACTATTCTTGTAAAAAACTGACGCGTTGATCACTTCAAGTTACTATTACCATTCTACTAAAAATTGAATACTAGTTCAAGTTACCATATTACCATTCTCATAAAAATTGACACGTTGTTCTTTCATACTATTAACAAGATATATTTTTAAAGGTAAATAATAACTTAGAACTCTATAGCTACCCATGTAAGTCCAAACGAAAAAGGGAATTTTTTACAGGTAAGTTAAGATCAACTTATAGTTCGGTACCTGTTTTGGCAAAAAGCAAAAAAACTGTCTCACTGAAGAAGGAGAAGGAGAAGGAGAAGAAGGAGAAGGAGAAGGAGAAGAAGAAGGAGAATCTTGTTGATATATTTTTAAAGGTAAATAATAACTTAGAACTCTATAGCTACCCATGTAACTCCAAACGAAAAAGGGAATTTTTTACAGGTAAGTTAAGATCAACTTATAGTTCGGTACCTGTTTTGGCAAAAAGCGTGGTGTAAATCCGTATTTTCACTATGCGACACGGCCGTGGTGAAAATCCGTATTTTCACTATGGGACACGGCCGTGGTGTAAATCCGTATTTTCACTATGCGACACGGCCGTGGTGTAAATCCGTATTTTCACTATGGAACACGGCCGTAGTGTAAATGTAAATCCGTATTTTGTGTAAATCAGTATTTTCACTATGGGACTCGGCCGTGGTGTAAATCCGTACTTTTTGTAAATCGCCGTAGTATTTTCACTATGGGACAGGGCCGTGGTGTAAATCCGTATTTTGAGTAAATCGCCTTAGTGTTAATCCGTAAATTTCACTATGGGACACGGCCGTGGTGTAAATCGGTATTTTGTGTAAATCCGTATTTTCACTATGGGACACGGCCGTGGTGAAATCCGTATTTTCACTATGGGACACGGCCGTTGTGAAAATCCGTATTTTGTGTAAATCCGTATTTTCACTATGGGACACGGCCGTGGTGAATTCCGTATTTTCACTAAGGGACACGGCCGTGGTGTAAATCCGTATTTTCACTATGGGACACGGCCGTGGTGTAAATCCGTATTTTCACTATTGGACACGGCCGTGGTGTCAATCCGTATTTTCACTAGGAGACACCGCCGTGTTGAAATCCGTATTTTCACTATGGGACACGTCCGTGGTGAAAACCACGGCCGTGGTGTAAATCCGTATTTTGTGTAAATCCGTATTTTCACTATGGGACACGGCCTTGGTGTAAATCCTTTTTTTGACTATTGGAAATGGCTTACACTTCAAGTTACCATTACAATTTTTGTGAAAGATGACAAGTTGTTCACTTCAAGTTACCATTACTATTCTTGTAAAAAACTGACGCGTTGATCACTTCAAGTTACTATTACCATTCTACTAAAAATTGAATACTAGTTCAAGTTACCATATTACCATTCTCATAAAAATTGACACGTTGTTCTTTCATACTATTAACAAGATATATTTTTAAAGGTAAATAATAACTTAGAACTCTATAGCTACCCATGTAAGTCCAAACGAAAAAGGGAATTTTTTACAGGTAAGTTAAGATCAACTTATAGTTCGGTACCTGTTTTGGCAAAAAGCAAAAAAACTGTCTCACTGAAGAAGGAGAAGGAGAAGGAGAAGAAGGAGAAGGAGAAGGAGAAGAAGAAGGAGAATACGGCTCAGTTTCCAACACAACTAAGATTTTGAAAAAATCTTGATATCGATTCTCGTTAATTTTCGTAGATTGACTATAACTTTTCTCACAGAGCTCGGAGCGCGATTTGGAGGAAATACTACAAATTCCTCTTTTCGCGAGCTTTCGATTGGTATATGGGTCGATAGTGCTGTGACCACTGCTTGCCATTCAAAATTGTGCTCAAACGTACATCATATAGAAAATATGTGCGGTCTTGACGCATCGTGCACATGTTACACAGTGAATTACTTCTCTGTGACAGGAAATAATCGCGACAACATAGTGTTGCCTTGCTCCAAACATGACTAGGAGTGAGGAAGAGCTTAAGGCTTTTGTGAAAAAGGCCGCCAAGCCAAATCTGAGCATGTAACTCTCAGCATCCCGGAGGCCATGAGAGTAGCAACTTTTTCTCTCGAGGAGAGTAATGATCGCACTCTCCAGATGAGAGTACGCAGAGCATACCTGCCACCTTCACAGGCAATTAATGTTCTTTTGATTCGATCGGGAGTTTTCATTTAACAATTATAATACTTATTACAGTTCTTAGATTAATTGACAGGTGTGCACTGTTTATGCTTTTGATGAGCTTCAAAATGATTTTTCTGTCATCTTCCCTTCTGACAACCGTAAATACATCCGAAAAAACTAATGTGCTGGGCAACAAATCTCATTGCTCATGCAATCTGTCTTTCCCAGCGCCACCATCCTAACTACCACAGCTAGAGCTGTCCATTTCCGCATCAAACTCTTCAAACTCCATCAATTCACTGGCTGATTGTCGAATTTTATTCACCTGTCACCTGACATGACGGCATAAAAAGACTACTGAGGGGCACCCAGGACAAACAAAAATGAACAGTAATGAATGCCCCTATGAGTTGAGGATGTAGGTATAAAAATGAGGGAATAGACACTCTAAGAAAAAACTTACAGTCAATAACTTCCCATCTTTCCCCCTCCCGGTCATGACGGCCATCATGTAACAAAAATTACATGGTAGAAATGGTGCTATTTCTCAAGAAGTAACTTTGAATCGGACCAAACCAAGCGGGTGGATTGTTGCGGGTGATGTGGCGGTGAGAGCGATGAAGTCAGACCTGGTGTTGCAACAGTATTTGCTGAGATCGAGGTCATGCGGTGGCTGCGGAGGAAATTGTCATGGTGGTAAAGTATTGTGACGCGATTTTATTTTTTTGGCCTCCGTAGAAACTGGTATATTAGTGTGCGTGGCACAATGTAACGCGACAGTACTACTGTTAAACTGGTATCACGAAATTTCACAAGCGAGATGATCGGGAGAAGATCTGTGACAGCTATTTTCCACAATCGCTAAATTGTCGACAATAGCTACCAGTTAATCTAGAAAAACGACCATTTTCAACAATACCTGCTGCCCTTTGCAGCTAGACTTGACAATATTTTTATTCTCGAAAATAGACAGCCCATATTTTTGAAATTTACTAGTTATTTTAGAAAATCGCTAGAGCATTGGTGTCAGTTCATTTTGAAAATGTCTTTCAAAGGGAATCTTTTCGTGCCAAAGGGAATCTTTTCTACTTGTCGGAAATGATGTGTCCCGCGATTGTCGAAATTGGTTTAATATTTGTGCATTTTCGAAAAAGCCGGTGAGTTATTTTCGAAAACGACGGAAGGGGTGTTCCAGTTAATTTTGACTATGGTGTCAAAATTAGTGTCTAAAGGTCGGGAAGCACGCCGATCTTGAGCAATCGTTTTCGAAAATAAAACGACCTGTGTTTTCGAAAATATCGCGGAATTGTCGAAAATGGCTATTGTCAAGTTTAGCTGTAACAGATCGGGAGACACCTTCCGGAGAACCAATTCCCTCTACGTAGAAAACAATGTATGTAAAGTGATTATATACCTACCGACCTTAGGTACCTATCTATTTTCTCTCTGCAAGACCGCTATGGAAAGTGCACCCCCCAACACAACAACTTATTAAAGACACCCTAAAAATCTTGTGTACCAGCAAGAATGAGTGAATGTGTTAGGCCAAAAGCTTGGTAATTTGGGATTGCCTGGCAATTGCAACGACGACATTGCAATTCCTTGTCAGTGAAAACTTGCGTAGGATTTGCATTTTTCACCTTTGCAATTCCTCACCAATAGTGGTTTAGCCCGGGATTTCTGCAATGCCATCCAGTTTGACATCAATTCAGTAGTCTCACATGACTGATTGGCATCAGAATAGCTGTGACATGACCGATGGGCATCAAAATAGTTGGACACCTCAATTCATTTGGTGCCCCTTTCGAGTAAGTGCAATTCCTTAGGAATTGTAGTACATATCTGATGACATCGTAATTGCAATTCCTAGGAGACACCAATGCTTCCTGATGTTTTCGTCTATATAATTCCTTAGGAATTGTACTTTATGTTTTGATTTTTGATCACCCATTGAATTTCAATTGCTTGGGAATCGTAATGTTACAACGTTACATTTTTCAATTATTAAGCAATTAAACAATGTACTTTGTTACAGCACTTGATATGAAAGCTAAGGTGTTGCAATTGCTTTATTTGTCAGGATGAGTATGAATCCTTGACAATTGTTCAGCGTAACTTGTTCAACCTACCGTAATTCCTGCGAATTGTAGTTGTTTTAACAGCCGGAATTAAATTTCCTGGGGAATCGAAATTTTGGTGTTAATTGTACAAATGTTATTCCTAGGCTATTGCAATATTGCTAACTTGATAAGTTCATTTTACCTAGACATTGTTAATGAGCAATGTTATGATACTACTTTTCTTCCCCACAGGGCAAACAAACAACCAGAGACACAGAAGGACATAATGTGAATTTCTTTGCTCCTTTGGTACCTCTACTTCCATGACACTTTGATGTACAAAAGATTCCCTTACTCTTGCAGCTGCACTTACTTCAAGGAGCCCCACAATCCCCTTTACACTTGCATTTACCAGTTAAACCCACAACACTGTATAGTGATAGCGTGACTTGCTCAGTCATGGAAGTTTCACGGAAGACTTCACTGTTCTTATCAATACTCAACAACTCTTTTGTCAATAGAGGCATAAAATACAGATCTTTCCGCTGGTACTTCGTTAGCCCCTTTTGAGAGGTTGTTGCCTCCATTACTGCAACTGGCAGATACTTTGGGCCCTCAGCCCCACAAATCTTGCCCTCCAGCTGCACGCTGCAAATGTCACCAACATCCAAGACTTCCTTGAAGAATCTGGTACATCTACTGTTGACCTACTTGGCTTGAGCTACCCTGCTCTGGAACACTGCAGCTCTATTAGCACCCCTTCCTTGTGTGTCCCTGTACACATCCAAGGTCTCCATTTCTTTTGCGGGGGTCTCGCTTTCTTTCGATGGGCTCTGTTGGTCTGCACCTGCCGTTCCCGCTACTGCCTTGTCTCCAGTCGCCACTCCTTCCACATCTCCAGTTCCCAGTTGGGTCTCACTCTTTCAATGGGGTCTTGCTTGCTTTTGATGGGCTCTGCTGTTCTGCACCTGCTGTTCCCACTACTGCATTGTCTCCAGTCGCCACTCCTTCCACATCTCCAGTTCCCAGTCCTTCCTCGTTTCCAGTGCCCACTCCTTCTTTGGCATCACCCAGAGTTGTCAATCCCGCCCCTCCTTCCGTAGTGACCCCTGTAGTGTTGTCGTTGTTACTACCTTTCGTTCTGCCAGGATCAGTGCACATCTCTTCATCGACCCACCATCATGTGTTGTGTTAATATTGTTGTTATGCACATGTCCTGCCTGACCTTGGCCATCATTTGCACTCTTGCTCCATAATGTCATCTTCCTTGTCCTCAAGAAGTGCTCCCTCCTCTGTCAACTCTTGTAAGAACTTAGCATCTGCATCTATGATAATCTGTTTGATGTCCTCATCACTAATTGCCTCCTTTGAATTGCATACAGCCATGTAGGCTGCCTCCAGTCCCGCCTCTGTCTCTGCAAATTTCACAATACGAGTACCCAACACATTGTAAACAGATTGCTTATCATGTTTCTTACGATAAAGATCTGGTTAGGGCTAAAGTTCACCTTCTCTCTTGATGGTTGCCTGTTCCATTATGCTTTACAACATGCATGCCATGCCTAGCCCAATTCCTGTCCTTGTTATCCATCATCCAAGCCAAAAGTGCTTCTTTGAAGAGGCGATTACTTTGTTCCACTCCTTCTTGCAATTGTGGGTGTCTTGCATGACCCTTAATGTTGTGGCCCCACAGAAAATAGCTTTACAGCTGAGAGAGATATTGATAGTGTGCAATAGCTGCTATGGACAATTGAAAACCCATGCTTACCGGTTCACTGCCTTCAGTGTCTAGCCGAGGAACTCTCCGCCATTATCGGACTGAAGGATGCTTGGAACTAGTGTTAAGGCCATTATCCTAATGATAACTGGTGCAAGTCTGGCGGCAGTCTTTTCCTTTGTAGCTCCAACATCACACTTCCCCAGTGATGGTCCCTGTACTTTACAATCCACTTGTAGCCGTCATCCGTTTCACACAAAGACATATTGATTAGATCCACCTGCACGCGGTGTCCAATGGTTGGCGAGAACAACATCTTCTGCGGTGTTTGGGACATCCTGATCCTGCTTATGTTACCCACACAAGTGGGACAGAGATCCACCACAAGCTGAACATCAGCCTGTGTAATTGCAAACCAAGTGTTCTTGAGTTCAGAGAGAATGTTCCTGCCAGTGCGGGCATGCCCCATTCCTACATGTGCTTCAGGTATGACGTCGCACATGTCTTTGTAGATTGCAACACGCAGGCCTGTGTCACGATGACGGAGGACATTTGTACCATTGCCGGGAGCAATCTCGTACTTGTTACTCAGCCGGTACTGCTGCCTTGAGTGTGCCACTTGAGTCACTCCCTTCTTCTTGCTTGATGCGGGCTGGATCCAATCAGAAAGGACTCCGCTTATCTGTAATGCCTCTTCCTTTGTCTTGAATAACGGCAGGAAGTGAGGTGCGCTCTGTCAAGATTCCGCCAATCGTTTCTCAGCGTTCGCTAGAATTGTGAGCAAAACTCTGAATCACACTACTCTTCTGTTGGAATGGTTGAAATAACAACTTGAGGGGGCTGCATGGAGTCAATATTTAGGTCACGGGGCAACTCTTCTTCCGTTCTGAGGGGACAAGGATGAGTGGTGTTGACTTGCTTGGTGTTAGGCTCCGAAGCTACGCCACTAGGCGTGCATTTAGGAATGACTGTATCTCAGCCTGAAGGGCCTGCAGGAGATTTGCTGCTATGGTTGGCAGAAGCTGTCTCTTCACCTGAAGGGCCTGCGGGAAATTTGCTGCTATGGTTGGTGGAAGCATGCAGATGAAGCAGAGAAGGGCGTCATTGCGATTCTGTGATGCAACGTTTTGCCATGTTGCGACAATCTTGCAAGCAACGCAGACTATCGAGCCCTTTTGGAAGGCCATCAGGGTACTAGTACCCGCACAGACCTCTATGCATGGGCAACGCGCAATTCATGCAGTTGTGGCGTCCCGCCTGGACAGGCAAACCCTTCATGCCACATAGTTCCTTACCAGCGCAGACAAATTTCATGGTGCTACAACTCGGACAAAAATGTGTTGCTCGTGATCTCCAAGATAGGGAACACGATTCCTAAAGAATTGAGTTTTAGGCATCACTGCGAGATCAAGAACACCGAAGGATATAATGCTACGTCGGGATTGGTACGCACCATGACAATTGACAGTTGGCTGCGTTATTCCACCTAAATCATAGAAATATGCTACCAACCTCGCTGGTTTCTCACTTTTCAATTAAAATAAGGCTGTTGACAAAGAATTGTTCTGCGGATTCCTAGCGAGAATGCAAATTCTAGGCAAAGTTTTCATGGACAAGGAATTGCAATGTCTTCGTTGCAATTGCCAGGCAATCCCAAATTACCAAGCTTTTGGCCCAACAAATGGTCCCTTTTCTCTGTACTTGAAATTATTGGGAGTTTTTATCAACATTAATACAGAATCATGCAGCTGACATCCTCATAAACAAATTCAATGAACAACAGTTGCTGAACAGATGGCATGACATAGGCCATATATTCTAATACTGTTGAACCGTTCATGATGTTTATAGAGAGCTACACGCACAAAATATGCATAAAACATACACACTTTCACTCTCATATGCTACTCCTGCTGAAAAAAAATCACATCAAGTACTGGTCACCACATAAAATCTGAAAATAGCCTCATGACTGCTGATGTCGCACAACAAACAGCTACTGGTTTGTTAATTTTATCTACTTTCATTATTTGTTGCCTAGATTTGGAGGCACAACATCAAATTCAACATGAAGCTAAAATTCTTCAGGTTTTGGGCAAAAAAACATAATACCTCTTTTATATTCTATTTTAAGATGTTGATGTTGTTCAAGGGGATGCACTTGGCACAAACCAAGGGGACATGCTATAATAAGGAAATGGACAGAAATGAGAGGTTTAGAGAGGAAAGTCAGACACAATTGATGTGGATGGCAGAAAATTTCCCCCATTAAATTGATGGGAGAATCTATACATAGAAAAAGAGTAGATGTAGTAAACAAAGAATTTTTCAACCACATTTAGTGGTACTAATGAAATTTGGTTGTCCAGCATATCATTGTATATGTCAAATATCATATGCAGCCATTAGGAGATATCAAGTAATGAGGACACAACATGCGCAGTCATTGTCACAATTTTTTGTGCAACATTTTGAGAACTTTGACGTGTTGATAGAGACCAGATGTCACCAACAAATGCAATATTGTTTACTTCTGGCAACCATGTTAAAGCACATAGCAAATTAACAAGGAAATGATGCAGAGAGAATGAAATTGAATCATCCCACAATTCTTATTATTCTACACTCACTTTCTCCTACAAATTAGATTTGCTGGTTATTTCCTCTTGATAGAGGAATTGTAGTCAAGAGCGCACCACCGAAGATTCAGACACAAAGCAGAGATTGCTTGCTTGAAAAATCACTCTTTTGATTTGACACATAATTCTTACATAGTATTTGTATTATTGTAGAAAAATTGGGGTAGGATGACTGCCCCAAGGTAGATATGCCCTAGTTACCCAATATGGTACCCTAGAGTACCATAAGTTAATGACCATCGTGAAAATGCCTTTGTCCGAAATCCAACAATATCACAGAGTCCTCACAGAGTCCTCACAGAGTCTGTGGCCATTTCCTGCACCATTTTTATTATTTTCCATGTGGGGATTTTTACCAGCTCTGCGATCATCCAGATTCTCCCGCCCCATAGTCAAAATATTAATTCTGTTGATGGCTTGGGGACGGCGTAGGTCAGGATAGGACCCCCTCATGAGCGTGGTCCCCTGTTGCCCTGTCAGATCATTGACATCGCAAGTGCTCGACTGCCATTGCACGAGCTCGACTGCCATCACACGCGAGCTTGACTGCCATCGCACGTGAGCTTGATTGCCATCACATGAGCTCGACTGCCATCGCACGAGCTTGACTACCATCGCACGAGTTTGACTGCACTTTGCACGAATTACTCAGCCATTGATGGAAATAAAGAATGTGAGTATTTGATCACTGTTTTTTCTTTCAGGATAATCTGTCAATACACAATAGTTGCTTCTTTTTCATATTCAATGCAGGAGATAAACTGGGCCTGAAATCTATTGGACATTACTGTTTGCTGTCATAAATTCAACAAGACTTGCCTCAGCTCATGACCTGCCCTTAGCTGGCGTTGATCCTGATCAGGTGCTGTCTGAGCTGAGTAGAAGTAGTTCTTGTTTTTTTATGAAATGACTCCCTCATCTGTATTGAGAAAGAGTTTTCCTAGTTCTTGGAAATTCTGATCCTTACAGGAGTCACTTTCACTCTCGTGGAAGCCGGGAGACAAAACTTGGCCCTCTCTCATGGAAGCTGGGAGGCAAACTTGGCCCTCTCTTGTGGAATCCGGGAGACAAAACTTGGCCCTACCCAACAATCAGCCGAGTTAATCGAGACATGTTCTGAAAATATTGGCCATTATTGGCATTCTGGGTGAATCAGTTTATTGGCATTCTTGGAGAATCGGTTCTCATGATCAAATCCTGTGTTGTGTGTAATATTTTGTCGATGTCAGTGCAGATCGATTTGACCAAAGATTAGATTCATCAGATGTGACAGGATGGCAATATACCGGGTGTCTTGACCATCACTGTTGGGAAGACCTTTGTAGAGGAATGGATGCGGATCAACATAAGGGTGAGGTTTATCAGTGAGCCATGTGTCACAAGGGCATATTCAAAAAATGTTCAGCTACGAATATCTATTGAATTCCTTTGTTCAGTGACCATAGTCCATTTATATGTTTTGAACACCTTACCAAATTAGTGACATAATCATTATAAAACACCCACCAACAACATCTTAATAAAGTTAAACTGATAAAGACTTAAAAACACCCCCATCTTATAACTTATTATGGTAAGTCCTCCAGTTAATATCCCCAACCCTGCTCTTGTGCCAAGAATCCTCTCTCTCATTATCATAATTAGTGCAAGTTACTAGTAGAGGCAACAAATCCTTCCACGCCCCATCCCACACCTTTGTCGCAGTCTCTCCATCCGAGTAATCAGAACCTGCAGTCAGCGGCTTCCAAACACTTCTTGCCCTTCCAAAATGCTCAACAACCTTCATCACACATGGCATCCTGGAAAGATTCCTTCCCTCCTTGTCAAAATGGCCAACATCTGAAGAATTGCACAAGCGAAGGGCAGTGGTACCCTCAGAAAGCGATCCCATCTGGTACAAATGAATTAATCAGCTGTTGACGAAGGAAATAATTTGTTGTGGTGACAGGGGTGGCAATTGGAACTGTGACAGTAGGTAAAGCAACAACATGAATAGCACCTTGGCACCGTCCAGGATAATTACCTGATCTACCATTTCTGTCCCTCCCTCCTCTGCCCCTGCCACCACAACCTTGTCCACCGCACTCTCTCCTCCCTGCCATGCTCTCCACCCGCAGCCCCCTGGGATGGCCCCTTCTCCCAACTCCCCCAGCAGCAGGAACAGCAGCAAACTCACCAAACACTGCAGCAAACAATTTTGTGTCAGTGACTGCAACTGCGATTTTTTTTGACACGATCGCGTCAAGATGTTGATGGCAAAAAATTCTGACAGAATTTAACTTCCATGCAAGCGGTAATACTCACTAGAGAGTGTGAGCACTAGTCGTAACCTGTCGTAACACAAGACTAACACAACCTGCGACAAGAAGTGAGATGTGCACAACATGGTGCACGACAGCGAAAACGAGATCTCCAAAAAGTGACATAAACCCAGCATAAACCTTCATTCATCTCATACCAACCTTTTGTTGAATTTTCAACTCAATAAAGAAAAGACATGTGAGAAAAGAAGAGCACTCAAAACCAGGTGAAGATAGACCAAGTCTTAGCAATAAAGCTCCGATACAAGTACTAGTCATCCAATTAGGCCAGTACAATTGGGAAACAATATTTTCAGGAACTAAGCTTTGTGACGGGCGCGATGTAGTTGCAAGTCAAGTTGGTTGGGAAGACATTTTTGTACATGCAGACACCTTTTCTTCTGATTGCAGGCCTATCATTGAAGTCCGTGCAACCATAACGTCAAAGCGCCAGACAGTCCGTCCGTACTTTGTGCTTATTTGTAATGAAGTCATCACGTCATCCTGTGATTGGAGGCAGCTACTAGGTGGTTTGCTGTTTGCTGATGTTCCATCGATCAACTCACTCAATTCAATATATCAGTTCTGCGATCGGGCCGCTATGATGGGCTACCTTCATCGAATCCACCGAAGGATAGGAGATGAATTTCCTATAGTTAAGCAACATTTTGCATCTGGATTTCGTAGTTTGATGTACGGGTATACTTTTACAGCAGTGGTAAAGGTTGGTTCCACACATGCCGGCGCTGGAAAAATGATGATTATGGATCATAATCAAATGAATGACTTTTGATCTGTTTCAGCAATGATGCCGAACAAGCATTGCTTTGTTGAGCCATTCATAGAAGAATCATACGACATTCGAGTGCAAACGATTGGGTCCCATATTCGAGCTTTTTGGCGTGTTGGCCTATCAGGTTAATGTAAGGCAAACACAGGGACTTCCTTCATGGAGGAAGTTCCAGTTGAGGCTCGTTGGGAAGCATGGACAAATGACGCTGCATTTATGTTTGATGGTCTTGAGATACTAACAGTTGATGCCATTGTCGAAGAGTCATCAGGAAAGGAGTACATCCTTGAAGTGAATGGGACATCATCTGGTTTGCACGCTGACTGTGCAGAGGATGATAATAATCGTATTCACGATCTTGTGGTTTATAGGCTAAACAATCTATTGTGCACAGGAGGGGAGCATTAGATTTGAGTATCATAGAATATGCAATTTGAAATATTTAGTAAGCTGTACTGGATGATCTCTGGATGATCTCGTCTAAGTTATATTATAGCAGATTATAGCCATGGAGTTGCATGCCTCCAGATGACAAGCTATGGTATGCCAAACCATTTTTATGCCCTCAACTGAAGCTCATGTGCACATTGACTACACAGGCATGCGTGTTTAAACATCGTTTTGTTTAAACCTTTTTCGCATCATTACAACGTTTGCGATTCCTTCTGTTATCTACTCACCCAAATGCATGGTTGAAAATCTGGAAGGCTAAGGAAATCCTTGATTTTGCAGGAAAATCTTCATAGTAATATGTTTGCACATGATGTATTTTTACACCTGCACGACTGCTTTGCACACGCGCAAAAAATCAGTGATTGCGCAAATTATCCGCAATTGTACAAATTATCTGCAATAGTACATATTATCTACGAATCCGCTAGAAATCCTCCAATCCTCCAGACATCTAGCAGATTAGCACGTAGGAATAGTAAAGGATCTAATAATATGCAATTGTACAATTTTTTTGCAATAGTACAAATAATTTGCAATAGTACAAATAATCTGCAATTGTACTAATTATCCGCTAGTTCACTAAAAATCCACTAATTCTACGTATATACCTCTTAGTCACGGATAAAAAAAAGGTCGGAATCCATTGGTCACAATTGTTTTGCAATAAGGTGTCCATGCAGATCCAGATTTGTGTTTTGTTGATTGTCGAATGTTAATCGTCAAATGGTCCACTCCGACAAATCTTTGAATTAAATTACGATTACAATAACAATTAACAAATCCGAACTGTTTTGGTGTCCATGCAATGCGTCGATTTGTTAGCAATTTGTTAGATGTATTTGAAGTTTACAGGTAGCTAATAGAACAGGCCTCCCGCATGATACAGCATCACGAACACTTATGTTTCGCCCCCATCGTTCTCTATTTTCCGCACTTTCTCCCTCCCTCCCTTGCCGCACGATTTATTGCTATTCTCTCCTTCATTTACCCCTGTTCTCGCCGCAAACGAACCTCCGCAATCCAATCAAATCTCTCTGCCCCTCGTGTCTCTGCCCCTCCGCCCGTCCACGCTGGCGTCCCTCCTTCGATGCGGCTCCGCCTCCACGGGCAATGTCGCGCGCGCCATAGGCATAGCACCCTGGAACTAGCACCCTGGAACTGTTAGTTGAGGGTAGCGTAATCGTGGGACTAATACCTATTAAGTAGTAATCCTCTTTTAAAAATAAATAGGCGCCAAAGTCTCCAAAAAAAGTATACACGTAGAAACATACCATTCTCTACGTGTTTGTCGAATATTTCTGATTTGTTAGATTGTCGACAAATTGCGATTTGACGAATTGTGATTTGTTGATTTAATGTAAAAAGCATTTACGATTAATGACGTAAAGCGGAAAAATGTGACGTAAAATCACGAGTAACGTCATCTGAACAAAACTCGGATTTGACGAATTGTCGACAAATTGTCGACAAATCGTCGACAAATCGGGGTTGCATGGACACCTTAATTGATCGTACGATTCCTATGCCTTCCTGTTGAAAATGATGCATTCCGCCTATTCTGGCACAACGTTACACTGAGAGTCAACCGAGGGTCACTCTAGAGAGGAGTCACTGTAGAGAGGTCAGTCGCTCTATTGATGAAAGACTGACAGCAACATCATGATGACCAAAAAATGTGTTTCTACGCACAGCGTCAGTTTACAAAATTAAAAATTAGTATATTGATTCCTATGTATTCTCTTGGACGATATGTCTCTTTATGTTCTGATAAATCCTCATTTGTCTACTCAGTACAGATTCCTAGGCCAATAGTCTTCTGTCCAAAATTTATTAAAATCGAAATGGACGCCACAAAAATTACACAAAATTTATCATCAAGAACAAAAAAAAAACATGATCCTGATCGTATCATCTCTCCCTCTGATCATTCACCGCCTCTAACTCAGACAAAAAGGCAATAATGCGGTGGCCACGCGTCTTCCATAATAATTGTTTGCCTCCCTAAACAACGGAACCCCACCCCTGATCGTTGAAGTATTCATCGCTTCGAGATGGCACGAAAATCACTCTTCAAGCACAAATCAACTCCAGCTCCGGCGTCAGCGCCAGCGCCAGCCGCAAGAAAAATTCCCGTGCAACCCGCTGTAGAGCTCGTGCCTTCACATGAACTCGATCCTTCGGTTGAAATGAAGCTTCGTACTAATGCCGACAACGACACACTATCCACACACAGCTACACAACTGACTTGAGCGATATCTCCCCCATGGACAATCTTGAGCTTCCATTCGAAACAGACGAAGAAAACACCCTTGGATCTGTGGCAAATAATGTTATTCTATCCACTCTATGCTGCCACGGTGGCTCGGTTCCTGGCGAAGATCAAGATGCGCACGATATCAAAGGAGAGGAGGACGCTTCACCTCTTGGAAAAGAGAAAGAAGACGATGACGGCTTTATCTCAAAGCTCGCGGGTACATTTCTCTACTTCATCGGTCAAGCCCCACCTGTTCAAATCGTAAGGTGCATGGAGGAGAGAAGCGTCGATCAATCTGAAGTGTCTATACCCCAAGTATTAACCGATATGGCGGAGGAGTATGAACATTCACGTCGTAAGCTCGAAGAGAAGGACAGATATTTAAAGGAGGTGTACCAAAGACAGCAGAGGGAAAGATTGCAGCAATTGCCGCCGTTGCATGACTCGCGACGAAAGAAGAATATATTGATGAGTATGAAAACTGTCAAGGGTTCAGCCTCCAACAAGAGCAGCGACGCCACGGTTTCGAGCAATAGCAGCCTGTTTGATAAGCTGAAGAAGAGCGGGAGCAAGTTGAGCAGGAGCCGTTCAAAAAATGATGATGGTTCAGGCTTGTACGAAATTTAATGTTTGAAAGGAACGTTGAATGTGGAGACACTTACGGCCCATGATGTTTGGTTCGATACAACTTTTCAAAACATTTCAGGCATTATGTATGTTCTAAGCGTTTATGTCTAGTACTATTACTGTTCCAGCTGCCTTAAAATTGGTCGGATATGTTGAATTAGAACATCACATGGTAATTTGTACTTGCATTCTCCCAAAGCTCAAGATGATGTAATTATATCTTTTTTCGCCGAAACAAATGCACGAGTGGATAGGAAAGTGATGTAGTCCACACAAACCCACAATGAGTGGCCATTTCCAAAACCTTTTCGTTAGGGACTTGGGATGAAGCTTGATGTACATAGAGGAACACCCCGTTACTTTCTGCTAGTAGATGATTCACTGTTTGCCATATTGTCTGAAGAGACGGTGTCATGTACATGCACTCAGATGCGATGATGACATCAAATTTTCCATGTTCTTCTTCAAATGCATCCAGGTTTTGACCCCATACCAATTGCGCGCAGGAGACTGTAGTCCTACTCGACGTAGCATTTTGTTCAATATTCTTTTGAAGGCGCTCTAACACGTCAACATCTCCATCCGACAGCATGACCTCTCCCGGTTCAAAAGCCTTAGCCGTAAATAATCCACATAGCCCCAGCCCTGCACCCAATTCCAACACTCGGCTTCGTCCTCGCCTAAAAATTTCCGTGGGATTGTCAGTATCGTGTTCTTCCAGAAAATAATTGCAGAGCGTTTCGGCCCCACCCCATACAGCCAAGCCTGTAGATGTGCACATCTGCTCTCGTCCGGTAAGCGTAATTGTAATATCTATGGCTGATGATTTCGATTTAAATTTGTAGGTCAAAGTCTTGTCGGCCACGTCGTCAAACAAGTTGAACACAAACGCCTTTTCCCCGTCGCTGTCGTAGTCATTGTCCCCGTTGCTCTGTGGGGTGTGAATGTTGTGCTCTCTCCATGTAATCATGATTATTACTCCTCGATATCTCACCAATTGCAGTCGTAAAATAAGAACAATTATTATTGCCGCAACAAGCAGACGCTCAATGCGCTTTGGTGTGGTATTACTATCGTAGCGAGGAATCGCCAGATGTGGTTGGCCAAAAATATTATGTTTGACTGCATAAAGTGAGTGCAAAATGGGAGCACAATGAGAGCACAATGGGCTCACAATGGGTATCGTATCGTACAGATGGAAGGTTATGGGCCAATCCGTGAGGTAGATGACATACGTCTTGAGAGCGTCTTGAGCACATGAGTGTATGGAACGCCTTGCTATTATAGTATGAGGCTAGAAGCGTTGGAGTTGAGGGAAAAGAGCCTCTGTCATGGGTTATGGCAACTAAATTTAACAAGGGTGAAAGGTAGAGTTGTGTCCCGTTCTCATCCCGGACGTTTCGCCGAGATTGGGATTGTCCCGGGATGGGACCCAACGGGATCGGGATCATCCCGGGCTTCGGCGGGATTACCAAATATCCGGGATTGACTGGGATTTCCCAGAATATACAGGGATATAGCCGGGATGATGGATACCTGTCCAAAGATTGCACGAAAAGGGCAGGAACAAAAAGACTGACAAATGTGTAACATTTAACAGGTTCGTGCTAGCAGGTACAATACACATTATATCGTGCTAGCAGGTACGATACAATACACATTTTATGGGATGCGTTCGCAAAGATCTTATTTTTTATTGGGGTAAATCCTACATAGAACAATCTTATCTTAATCATAGGTATAGTACGTAACATAACATCTGAAAAATCCGTTCGTGACGTATGAACATACAGCATATTGTACCAAGTTCTGCACGTAAGTACGTCACTCTTCATCCCGGGAATCCCGGGATCAAGGGTGGCGGGACGGGATGGTAATCTCGGCCGGGATATCCCGTCATCCCGGTTTTTAATCCCGGGCGAGACACAACTCTAGTGAAAGGAGAGTTGATTGGCAGACGAAGGAATAAAAATTAAAACCTTTATAGGTATGGTACCAATGAGATGTGCCGAAGTTGCATTGATTGTTGTGGAATTAATTATCCCAACATGTTCCTAAAAACAAGTTACTAATTCCGTTCAACGGCTTTCTTTGGATAAGTAAGCCATTTTCCAAGAGTAAGCCGTTTAAAGCGAAAACGGCTTACTCTTGAGAAAACGGCTTACTTTTGAAAATAAGCCATTTTCTGAAGAGTAAACCATTTCAGGCTTACACGGCTTACTCTTCAGAAAATGGCGCACTTTCAAGCTTTCTCATAAAAAATATTGATTCCTATGTCATTAGGCTTAATCTTATCAGAAAGACTTACTTTTAAGACTAAGCCATTTTTCTAAAGTGAGCCGTTTTCAATCGAAACGGCTTATTCTTGGGAAATGGCTTACTCTAAAGATTAAGCCATTTTCCAAGAGTAAGCCGTTCGGCTTAAACACAAATAAGCTTCGCTATGGGAATTGGTACTTTCTGGGACTCCCGCATGACACGAACAGAACCTCAACTTCTAACCAATGGTAGGTATATAGGTACAAGACATTCTTATGCCTGAGATGATATGGTACCGTACAATTTGGTACAGCATACACAAGAATTCCGAAAATGCGACTCTAATTACCTCCTGGACCACAACCCCACTCAGTGTTGGTCTAAAAGAGATAAAATTATGAAATCTAAGCTAAAATGCTTTAGAGGGCAAATGAGTTTGACAAAAAAGCTTATTTCCCTTAACTCCGTTAGAAACCATCTTAAGACATGTCGGTGTCATGTTATGATGGAATCGAATTGTACACTACTGATCCTCAATTCATTCCTCATGCTGCACCATCTACAACAGCTGTATCTACAGCCCAACCAGACACAAATGGAGTTGATCTGAAAGGCCTCCACTGGACAAATAACCTCTATCAAGATTTTGCAAGGGTTCATGAGTTGGGACTCACTGTGACAATGATCATAACCCTGCTGAAGAGAACCTCTTCAAGATGGACTCAACAACCAGTCTATATTGAATATTGAGGACATAAACAGAAATGGAACTGGGATGGGCACTGTCAATGAGCTCTTGCCGCATCAATTAATCAGGTTTCCACATTCCATGGAGGATGGCAACCCAATGACAATGTCTTGTTCTGGTTCTGGGATATCTCCAAGTTCCTCGGCATGGATTAGTTTGAGAAAGTTCATGCACCTGACATATCAAAGAATCTTATGGATGTAGGTGAGCAAGAGACTTATTTGGGAGAGATGTTGTGCTGGTTGGGCCTCAAGGGACTGATGACCTCCAATGTCGGCTTTTCTCAGCAAGACTTCTTTGATGACATGGAGTTTGATGAACACCACAACCTTTGCCCCTATCAGCTCAACACCTACATTTCCATGTGCCATGTGTCAAATGTAAAGGCTTGACCGGCCCAGCTGTTTTACCAACTGCAAAGCACCAGCTTTTGTTGATAAGTTATGGGCAGTTTGGTGAATGCTTGATGCATGGTGGCAGAATATGAAACTACTATTCAGTCCCACCTGGGTGGTATGCCTCAATGAATCCATGAGTCCATTGAATCACAATTATACAAGTCCAGGAGGGGTCTTTTGTCCACAGAAACTGTACTCTGAGGGCAATGAATATCGTACAATTTACAGTGAGGCAATCAATATTGTTTGTCTTGGAGCTAAGAGAGGGAGGAGATCAGCCTTCTGAGCGTCCACCTGCTGAATTCTCAGAGGAAGGCAAGACTGTTGGATTACTGCTTCGCTGAACAGAAACAATTCACAATGCTGCTTGTTATATTGTCTTGGATTCTGGCTTCTTTGTTTTGTAGGCATTGCTTGCATTGAAGAAGAAGGGAGTTCAAAAAGTGACACTACTGGCCTTCATTGATTTCTGTGGATGCAATTGACAGACAATTTGAGGATAAAGAGTTGGTGCAGTTGCTGCTGTATAGGGGAACCATGATTGAGTATGTTACAACATCTAGGCAATGAAAGGTGATGGCTAGGTAAGAAAAATTATGGTCATTGCCTCAGGATTGGTCTTACTGGAGGAGAGGATGCCCACTTGCTGTCTGAAGGGAGGTCATAAAGCATCATTTGTTGCACAGAGCCATATTACCTGTGTTTCAAATATCAGCACTTGATCAATGACCATAATGCAAAGGGTCATGCAATGCTAGCAATTAAGACTTCATTAGTTACTACACATTGGGCAAAGAGGGTCTTTCACTATCTTTGGGCAACTTGAGAGGTGAATTACTTGCTAGAATGTAAGGCAATTCTCCGGCAATTGGGGTTAGTTCAGGGTAAACACATTTTTTGGGCACATCACCCATTTTTAACCCACCTAGAGTTGTACCAGTGACTGGGTATTTGACTCTTCTGGGTCAAAGAACTCTGCCCACAGTAGGAAATCAAAAGCACCTCAGGATTAATTGCATTTTATGCCCCAAGCAAATTCTCATGGGGGTAACCCTTGCAGCCCTTCAAATTTACCTGTCATATCTTTCTTTCCACCTGTTGTTGTAAAATTCATAAGGATTATCTTCTTCTCTGTCCTTGTTGAATAGAACATTTCATTCAATTCCCAATTGTTCCATCATGCAATTCTGCTGCCTCCTCACAATATCATGTCTTCTGACTACAATGGTACTGATTCTAGGGATAATGTTGACAGTACTGAATGGAGCAATCTGAGTTCCAAATCTGATCAGGAAACTCTTGTTGAGATCAAGGCTCAGAAGCACTCAGTGGTGGCATCAAAGAAGCATGGTAACAGCACATGGACAAAATTTACACATCCTCCCAAGAAGAAGCAAGCACAGAAACACAACACAGCCAAAGGTAGAACTACTCATTCTTGCTCCATTTTGTGCAGTATCAAAGAGCTCCTGCTTGGAGCGGCACTTATGAAGGTGTCCAATTGTGCCAACATTCAACAGCCAAGAAGGCCAAAAGTTTTGGGATGAAGTCTATGCCACTTTTGGGGAATTTTATTCAGCACAAACAATCTGAATGAAACAAATCCAGAGTACACTCCCATAGAACCTGGTTGTGGAGTCAAGTCCATCCATATTATTGGCAGCAACAATTGCAGCTTGCTGTTCAGAAGTTTGCAGGCATAATCCGCAATAATGCACCAACATCTGCAAAATCAGGACAACTCCCTCGTGGATTTATTATGCCAAGATGTGTGAAGGGTGTATGCTGCAAGATTGCACACTTATTCTGAGGAAATGCCTAAGACATTCCATAAGTTACCATAAAATAATGAATGCTTATAACTTTCTGAGCCAGCATCAAAAGTTTGGAGTTGAGTTCCCTATAGATGGTTCCAAACTATCACCAAAGCATTCTAATTCCATTTGGAAGAGTAGCGTCCCTGAAACTCTTGACAATGTTGCCTATGACAATGAAGCATCTACTTCATGTGTGAGGGCACCAGGAAGGAAGGAACTACCTGCTGGTATAGAGAAATCAAAGCGTGTTGATGCCATCAACCTCTTTGTGGACCAGGTGTTTCAGAAGGCTGCATCCACAATAGTATGCATTCTCCAAAGCATCATTTCCAAATTAGTTCCTGTAGAGGTATTCTTCATCCAATCCTTCCGTTTTTTGGAGCCGGCATAATCATACAATTCCTCCCACCTCTGCTATGTACCATCCTGAATTTTTCCTGTCCATCAAGAGGACTTCTTTCATACCCACTACTGTGTCATCCCCATCATCATCCTTTGTGATATACTCACCCATCATCATTGAGATTAATGGTGTTCTAGATCAAGCCATCTCCTATCTCATTGTTCTTGAGACGCTCCTTTCCTGAATTGCATACTATCTTGATCAAAAATTTATCTCTATGAGCCAAGTTATTAATAATGGGTTCTACCATATGACTCTTGATTCTGAATGTACGCTTGACTTACTTATCGGGAAAGTGAGGGACAGCACCAACCCAGTCAGCAAGAACACCTCTGCCCAATCCTAGTAATATTGAATGTGTATTCTTTTTGTCTGATTTGAATTGGTAGAGCTCTTACATTTTAGTAGCTGTCCAGTTAAGGGGCATGCTGAATTTTCCTAAATAGTCTGTGTGACCATCTCACAGACCACATCCTCAGGTAGGGAAACCTACCTCCTCAGACAATAGCCGAATGACTGTAGTAATGGCAATCAGAATTTGAAAAGAAGCAATCATCCCCAAGCCCAGGGAATTGGCATCATGAGAATAATCCATAACACAACAAGCAACAACACGAACAATGGAGGCAGCAGTGGCAAAAATATTTGACCGTGAAGGTCGTTCAAATGAGACAGATGGGAGCACATGACTTTTTTCCCCAACTAGCAACTTTCACTAGCGCCCACTTGCGGTCACGGATTACTTTGGGGGGGGGGGAATGAATGTGTTTAACCCACTCGTTGGCAGCAAAATTGGTCTGGGGGAAACATCTCTACAAATTGAAAAGATAGTAGTGGTGTAAAATGATCCCCCACAACTATAACCCAGTTGTTGGAGAATGGTCTAAGGCATTCAAGTGGGGCAGCCAAGAGAAGGTGGAAGGATTGGAGTTACGCTGGGATGTTCATGGGCTTTCGTCAGAAATCTTCATTGTGTAACTTCTCCTGAGCAAGTGAGGTGCAAGAGACACAGTAACAGTCCTACCAGTATGCACAAACTTAGCACTTGTCCTCTTTATACTTCTCTTGGGCAGGAAATTAATTTGAAATGAAGTAACTTTTCAAGCACAACATATTAACTTTTTTTGCGAAGTCAGAGGGTGCAAGGAGAGGGTGCACACTTATCGTACTGTGATTGTGCCCCAGGTGAATGTCTATGCCAGGTTCATGGCGGGTTCACCATTTGTGGAAGTCGTGGCTAGAGAATTTCATTGTACGGTACTCATTTCAGTCAACACTGGAGCATAATAATTATACATATGGAACTGATTGGATGAGTCTTGGGGCAATATCTTTATACTATGCGACAAGTCATTCGTGTGAACATACCATTGCGCCCTCGGTGTCACATCTTGTCACATCCTATGACCTTTATCTTCGAAACACGATAGGCCGATGCAATATATTTTTTCTGTTGTTACATTTTTAACCATACCATACACACACAATACCGGTCTTAGAATAAAAAAAATAAGGAGATTGTGCTGGAGTTGCCCATGTTTGTACTGGCCATCAAATTGTGAGCAGACAGGTTGCATGGTGCTCATAAATAAATAATATTTCGATCTGCACAACTTGCAATCATTGCAAAAACACAAGTCACTACTCCGATCCGAACTAGTATTCTCTCTCCCACAGGATGAAGCTTGCATTTTCTCTCTTCGTATCGGCTTCTTTCGCATCTTTAGCAACATCTGCGTGCATTACTCCAAATGGTCTTCACAGGCTACAAGAAACAGGCGCGTACGACGGAATTAGAGGAGCACTATTTTCTGGCGAAGGTCCTCCATATTTGTTTCTTCCTCTCGCGGAGCCATTTATTGGTCAATTGGTGAAAGCTGAGACGCCGATTCAATTTCGTTTAGCACAAATCCACGGATCCACTGGTAAGAAACCAGATCTATTTTGAAGTTTCGAGGTGCATACTAATGTGATTTAGTCAAAACTGTCTCACTTAATTATCACTTATCAATATCACAGTCTATCACACCGCTGCAAAGTACCACCCTACTGCTCTTGACATTTGGGGCAATGACATAAATCGTTATTGCACAGATCATGTCGAGGAATCCTACCTAAAAATTCATGAAGCAGTCGCGACTGCACTTACCTTTTACTATTCAGCAGTAACTCTGGTCCCGTCGTCCAAGCCTCTTCTCGACCCGGTTCTCCACGTGCTTGGTCTTGACGCCAATTTGCTCGAGCTAGGTGATGGGCCAAGCACTCCTTGGGGAATGGCCAGTTTCGTAGTGGAGGAGATGGCGGCAACTGTGACTCGTGATGGCTGGAATTCCGATGGAAAACTGGCAAATGAGTTCAACACGCTTCCCTACAGTGATTTCAGCATAGTAGGTGCGAACGGAGTAGGATACAGTGCATACAAAGTTGATTACAATTTGAAGCAAACTGGGAACTACAAATTCTGGCCTTGGCAGCCTCTCGAAGAATCCGACGGACTTGGATACTTCACAAAGCAAGAGCACGTAACTCCTTTTGCCGGATTTACCACAAGACTGTATGGGATGGACAGGAAATTCTACAATTCCGTCACGTCTCCACAACCTCCTCGTGAGTGATACACGAAAGTGAACATTTACTGCTTCTCTTCTGAATCGTCTCGATCTTACATTCTACTCGTCATTTTTTATTTAGAATACAATTATATGCAGGAAGCAAAGAACGTGCTAGAGACAACAAGAATTATGGCGAACAATGAAACACAAAAGATGGTCTTGGAATACTTTGATAGCAAGTTCACGAGTATCTTGCCCATGCAGATTGGATGGAGCATTGCCAGTGGCGACAGCAACTTTGACTTTTGGTTCCATGATATGGTCTTGGTCAATACCATGTATGGTGAGTTTGGCATTCCTATTTCCTTTTTTATTTCGATTCCAACTATTCACTTTTCTCACAATACTGTATCGACGCACACATTCTTCGAATATCCCAGATGCGACGCTTCTTGTCTGGAAAGAGAAAGTGGTTTACAACCTCGCCAGGCCTACGACAGTCGTACACGAGCTTCTTAAGGATCAACTGGTCAATAGCTACGCCGGCCCCTACCAAGGATCTCAGGTTATGAAGGCTAAAGACTGGCAACCATTCATTCGCGTCATGCCTCACTCGGAATACCCCTCTGGTAGTGCGTGCATCTGCACAGCTTTTAGTGAAACCATGGCTCTTTTATCGGAATCAGATGATGTTGCTGTTCCGATCACTCATACATTCCCTGCCGGGTCGTCAAAGACGGAGCCTGGTGTTACTCCTGCCCATGATATTACCATCGAGTTTACCAAGTGGTCTGAGGTTGCAGCCGAATGCGGACAAAGTAGGCTGTACGGTGGTATGCATTTTGCGAAATCTGTATCTGCAGCGAACGAAATGTGCTCGGGCTTTGTCGACCCTGTTGTTGACAATGCTAAGTTATTGAAGGCTGGAGATCCTTCCGGTGCCCTTGCCGGCAAGAACGATCCAATTGAGGTATCACAAATGAGAAAAGGCGGAAACAACAAAGGTCGTCATCTTCGATCTGCATAACACATGTATCAGTTTAAGTATAGCAGATGTGTAAGTTCATTCTCTAACTTCGTGTTATGCAAAGAATGGCATTGCTTTCTGCAACCTCAGAGATAGCTTCCCAAAGTAACAAAAAGTAAACACAGCAAAATATGCTGAGAAAAGTTCGTAAATCCCCACTTGGCAAAGATAATCCCTGCCCAAATAGCATACCCAACTAAAAAGTAATTGACCACCGCCTCCGACACAAACGTCAGTAGAATGAATCCCAAAAAGGCTGGCAATGAATACAAGGCAACAACCCCGCCATCCAACGGCGTTGGCGAAACCTCAATCTTGGCCATTACAACCTTTTCCTTCTTCTTCCATTCCATATCCTCTACCTCCAACCCATCTCCCTCCCCCTCCAACCCCTTGGTCAACTGCCACAACAAACAAGTCACAATACACCCCAACCACATATCCACACTATAATGCAACCCCTGATACGCCTCAATGGCAAAATCCACCGCGACCAAAGTCCACAAAGCCCCCGAAAACCGTCCATTATCCACCACGGAAGTACAAGCACACCCCAACGTAGTCAACACGGTGGCATGCCCCGACAATATCAAATCATTGCACCCCCCCCGGGAATTGGGTAAAAATCCCACCCATACCCATTCCATCCATGATTCCGGCGGCGGATGGGGGAAATGCCTCCGGTAACAATCGGGCATTTGACTCGGGACGACCGTTAACACGAAGGATACGGTACGTATGAGTCGGGCGGTGGAGAGGGTGAGTAGGGCGTGGAGTGCCAATCCCGCGAGTGATCTGCCTCCTGACCCTCGTCGTCGTTGTTGTTGTTGTTGTGACAGCGTACGAGTGGCACTCCCCACTTCCAATTCGAGACAAACAAACGACGCACCCAGTCCTGCCACGATGCCCCATTGGACATTCAATCCATCTCGTATGGTTTGTAACAACCTTCGTCTCCGAACCCTCCCTCCACGTACACTACCACCATCCTCCTCATTCTCGGGAAACAATCGTCCCACAAACGATTCGAGGACAATCCGTCCATTGTCTTGCAGGGGTGTGGGAGTGCCGTGAATTCCCGGAGGATACGTTGCCGATACGACCCAAATTAAAAAGTTTTCGAGGAGGAGGGTCGTCACGACCGCGAGGGTGGCCAGGGCGGCTTTTTCTTTGAGGGTGAGTTTGGACCATTTCTGTTGAAGTTTGGACGATGTGCTGTTGTTGTTGCAGGACGACGAGGAGGAGGGTGTGTGTTTGTCTTTCCCGGAGGACGACGACGACGACAAGACCACAGCGGCGGCAGAATCGTCTTGCATCACCTCGTCGTCGTCCTCCATCGCCGCATGACTATTCTTATTATTTCTCCGCGCAGTGAATTGTCGCGATGCCAGTCCGAACGCCAACACGGCCGAGGAGGCCATGGCACAACTGGCCCACTTGGGCAATTGTTTGGATACGATTGCGGCGAGGAAGGAGGCGGCGATGACACGTTCGTGAGCGTTCTTCCGCTTCTTGTTGTTGCTCGTGGCCGATCGATCGTCGGTGCCGAGACATAACGCCAGTGTGGAGAGGAGGGGACGGGCGACGAAGAGGTATCCGAAGGCACATTGCAATACGGTTGGTTGGTGGGCGTCGCCGTCGAGGAGGGGCGAGAGGAGAATGGCGGCGATGGAGGTCAGCGTGAAGGATGTCGAGGTTGCGAGAGAAAAGAGGCGGTGCAGTGACGTGGGAGGGCTATGGGGCTTTAGTTTGCCATTGTTCGTGTCGTGTTCGTTGTGGGGCAGGGAGGCGTGTGGATGGCCCGGCATGGAGGAGGAGGGGTGATTGACGCTGGGTTTAGAGATGTTGCTGCCGTGAGGGGAGGAGGACGAGACAGGGATGCCTTTCTTGCGAGGTCTTGTCACCATTACTTCTTGTACACGGGATAAAACACACAGTGGAAGGCAGAACGTGACTTTGGATCAAACCATGGCGGAAGGGGGTCTCATGTCATGTTGCGCCACACTGCAAGCACACTGCACCACATTCACAGCCGCTGTTTTCGGCAGTTTTCAAAGGAGACCTGCTATTTCGTATGGTAGTATTGATATTGCACCTTATAGAATACGTCTTTTATGGTAGAGATAGATACTTACAATACTTACCTACCGGCACTATACCATTTTGTCCATTTTGTATGTATCTGTACGCATCAAATGATTACTGCATACAACAGTACCTTTGGACAGAGTTCACATTGTTCGTTGGCATCGAATCCACCAGGAATCAACCCACCCACAACATGATATAATCGATGGAAAAAAGAGGATTTCAGCCATAGAAGACCTCCAATCGGCTCCAATTCAATCTATTGAATAATGCTTTCCCATATTATATTTTCCATTTCAAAGCATTGTATTATAATTATTCATTCAATAACCAAATAATACAACATCAAAAAATGCCTTCTCCCATGGCATCCATGAAAACACCTGCATCATCCTCATCATCATCTCTCTTCCAATTCCAACTCCTCCAATGTCCCAATGACCAACCCCTTCTCGTCCCGAAACTGCTCGTCACTCTTCTCCCTCTCCTTATGCAACCCCTCCAAATATTTCACCAGCTTCACCTTATTATCAAACAATATCTTGATTACCTCCGGAGGCTTGGCGGGATTGGCAACGAATATTTTAAATACCTGAAAGGCATCCAGGGTGATGTGCGGAGAGGGATCTCGCAACAAACACAGAATGGTGACGAGGTTTTGCGAAGAAGAAATATATCGTATCATGACATTGTAATTGGATCGATTCAACAGTATCGTCGACAAAAGTTGCAGAGTCATTCGACGAGTCATATAATTGGATTCCGAACTGAGACATTGGTTGATTCGTTCATCAATCACCTCGTAATACTTTCGTGCCAAGAATTCGGAAGCGATACTCTCCACGTTCCGTCGATATTGTTCCTCCTCGGCCGACAATAACTCGTTCCCCCCCTCTGGCGGTGGCAACGCGGGAGCCGATCCGGTGAGCATGACCCGCACCGTCTCCAACGCATCGCTACTCACATCAAAATTGGGATCGTGCACAAACACTTCCAAAAACGGATAGACCAATCGTTGACACTGCGAATCGGCCAATATCCATCGATAAATCTCGACATGTCGTAAACATGATCGTAGCATCGATCCACAGAGGAGGGTGATATCCACGCTCCCCGCCGCCGCCGTTGACGACGACGACGACAATAGAGGCCCCCCACGACCATCGTGACCCCGCACGAGCGATCCCAGCAGTATCTCGGCACGGTCGAGGACGTACCCCCCAAAGGCGGTGGAAACGCCGGCAAATTGTCGTGCGTCCGAACCGTCCATTCCGCATACCAATAAATAATTGAATATGGCCGCGCTGCTTTTTCGTGCCTCGAAGGGTAGGAGGGGGAGGTTTTGGACGAGGTCGCTGAGGAGATGGGTGGTGGTGGACGAGGAGGAGGAGACGAAGGATTGAAAGGTGGAGGTGGCCACGGGGGGGATCCAATTGTAGTTGGTGCAGTTGCCACGGGCGGCGTAGGCGGCAGAGGAGGAAGAGCGTTCTTCGTAGAGGAGGGTTTTTATACGGTCGAGTCGGGCGGTGAGATCTTGACGGTGTGTTTCCAGAATGTCCGTTGGCGAGGGGGACGACGAAGGCGGCGGCGGCGGAGGAGGAGGAGGTTGTTGTTCGTTGTCGTGGGAGGCGCGACAAGCTGCTTCTCCTGTACTCGGGGTGACTTGGCCGGCCGGCGGAAAATGCCGCAGTGCCTCGAAATCGGAGGCGACGCCGGAAATGAGAAGGGTGACATCGGTGCAGTTTTCGATGCTGGTGTTGGCGGACGACGATGTGCCTCGGGTGATGGCGGTTTTCAGCCAACCGAAGGCTTGGTTTTCGAGCATGGTTTCAGTTATTGCCTGGGGGTGGGGAATGGACTGGTCGAATGGAGTCACTTTCTGGGCCTCATTGGGGCCTCATTGTTTTTTTTAGGCGAGTCTCATTGGGCAGTCATTGGGCTCACTGGGCTGGACTGTAGAGTGATAGATAGAGAACGTATAGAGAAAAAGAAAGAGTAGGTAGTGTACCATTTACCAACTTGATTCATCCTAATTTTTAAGAAGAATAGGTTGTAACAGCCAAGGACCGCCGAATGAACCTTCAGAGCAGATGTAATGTTATCGAAGTGGGATATGAGAATGGAAACAGAGCTAAAATTCTTGAAGATTTGTGAAAGTTTTATCAATTAGAATCAAGTAGATACTTAGTTGGGAGGGCATGACAGATTTGAGACATCAAGTAAACTTGCTTGTGGGACAGTGGCCACAGAGACCTGATATAGTAGGATATACCTGCTTCTTTTGAATAACAAGAGACAACAAGTATTGTTTCTGACCCAAGCCATCCATGCTGGGTATAAGAATGGAAACAGAGCTTGAACTATCGGTGTTTTTTTCAACAGAACAAACTGGGTTGTATCAACAGTTTATCCATTGGAATTGGCTAGATATACTTGTTTCTGACAGCATTGAAAGATTTTATCTCTTGAGTAAATTTACTTGTGTTAATGGAGAACTGACATCTAGAGACCCTCTCGTTATAGTCTATCAAGCCCAGGGGTCTACAAGTGGTGATTCGGAAAATACAGTAGAGTGCATAGACTTTCAAGGGGTCTATAGACTATGAGGTGGGTCTATCGACTGGGTGTCTACAAACAGCTTCTAACATAAACATATATGTCAAGAGAATGCATACATAGTAGCATGTACCTGCTTCAGATTCCGACTTGATTCATCTCTTTTCTTTCGGAAAAGAAGTGTTGTGTGGAGCCCAAAAGAAAAGCCAATAGAATGTACAAACGCCTTCAGAGCAGATGTAATGCCATTAAAGTGGGTTATGAGAATGGAAACACATCTCGAACTACTGGTGTTTTGTTGGGTTCTATCGCCAGTTTTTATCAATTGGAATTGGCTAGATATACTTGCTTGGAACGATTTCATTTATAGAGTCACTTGGTTAAGAGCTGAAATTTTCCCAGGGCGGAATTGATAGTTTTCCTCCAAACCAAACCACAATTTACAATCCATCCAACCACTCTTCTAACTCTTGTAACAAAGCATCCCCACTTTACCATAATACAAATGCAACAGATACTTTTGCTGACAATTAATATCAAAACCAAAGCCTTCACCCACAACGCAATTCCAAGAATTACCAAATTTCTTATCGAGCGTGTTTTTGATGAGAACCGATGCTCCCTCGTAGTCGCGAGAGTTTTGGAATTTGTCCAGGGCCATGGTGCAGACTTCTACGGCCTCATTGCCCATTTCAGTGGGCATGTCGGAATACTGCGTACAGTAATGTCGAAATGAACAAGGCGTTGGTCATTGAACGCGAAGCATATAAATGAAAGCCAAGGAAAAGAATACGGGTTACCTTGACGAGCGGCTTTTTAGTGCATCTTTGAAATTCCTCCTCGTCAATCGTCACGCGTGGACTGAACTTGGCCATTTCTTGTTCTTGCTTCTTTTTAGCGTCCACGAAAGATTACAAGTATAAAATAACCAATACGGACGACTTGCGTTGATCAAAATATTGAGAAGCGATTTGTCCTGATTTCAAAATTTTGAAACAGCGCCTCTGCATTTGCACCTTCAATACAATGGCAAGACAAGACAATAGAAGGTGAACAGCACGATACCCTCATCTCTGAAACCATCTTTTTGACTTCAGGCCCCGCATCACCGGCTCTGAGTTTGAGGTTGAAGATGATAACACTGAGAAAGCTACTGACGTCTCAGTGAACGCAGACAATCAGGGAGATGCCTTTCATAACATTAGTGCGAAAGGCGATCTCTCTACCCACGTCAATGAAGCGATGAGTGAGAACGATATTATTTTCTATCACACTCAGCTCTTTGATACTTCTTGATAGATGGCTGTCTATGGCAGTGTTGCTGCTCTGTTGAATGTCAAAATCATACAAACTTTGTATGATGAAATACCTGTAAAACATAATTCAATTAATAACAAATTATATATCCCTCACGATCGAATTTAAAGGTTGTATAATTTACGTGATCAGAAGAAGTCATAAGGTGTAAGATAGATATTACCTTTCCTTACGACCATTTTTCGCTAAGGTTCTATGATAATATATGTATGTGGCGCAAGGTCATACTTCTTTCGTTATAAATATCAAGATTTTTTCAAAATCTTAGTTGTGTTGGAAACTGAGCCGTTTTCTCCTTCTTCTTCTCCTTCTCCTTCTTCTTCTTCTCCAGTGAGACAGTTTTTTTGCTTTTTGCCAAAACAGGTACTGACCATCAAGTTGATGGCAACTTACCTGTAAATAATTCATTTTTCGCTTGGACTTACATGGGTAGTCTCAGTGTTTTAATATATGCCTACCTTTAAAAATATATCTTTGTGTGTAACGTCTGACATTATTTTCAACAATCATTCTGTAAACTTTAAGGGAACATTAGTCACAAATCATTTTAAGACGTAGAGACGAAAATTGAAGGGAATGTTATCGTGTCACAAAAGAGTGTGTAACAAGAAAATGATTTCACAAACTAAAAGGGCGCGGGAGCGCGGAGGACGAAGCGCGCGAGGCGCTCCCGCCCATTTTGGCATACACTCGTACTACAAGCCACTTTGTTTTAATGTACGTCTTCCTCTGTCTCTACAAATCGCAATCTGTTTCGCTGCAAAAAATCTTGCAGCGGCTGCTGGTAATTATAAGATATTACTTGTAAAAATCGAAATGATGTAACAATAATAATGCTAACATTTCTAGCTACAGGCTTGATAATCTAATAGTGAAAAAGTCTTAGTGAAAAATCCACCCTACTATCTGAGCTACTTTATTTGTCCTCATCCTACCATTTGGTTGAGAATCCCAACAATAGTGTACACTTGTCATGCAAAAAAACGAGCTACAAAAATCAAAATCTTATCTGATAGTACTAAAACTTCTTAAGGATTCGATCAAGGTCATCCTAATGTACTAGGAAAAATATCCTGGTGAAGGAATCTATCTTACTATTTATGCTTGTATGCAGCTAACCTAAGCTTTTGCCTGATTGAGGGGGGGGGGTGCAATGCCACTATGCAGTGGTTTCAAAAATCCATACTCACTGTGGCAAATAAAATGCCATTATAATATAGAAATCATCTTTAGCTCAACATGCTGCCCCTCTTCATTCACAAATGCATTGGTTATTTGTGTGACAGCTCCTATAGAAATATTAACAGCATAAGTAATAGAACAGGTCATCTTCGCCATGTGTGTATCCCCACAAGTTCACAGGAAAATAACGCGTGTTAACATCATTGAGATCTTTCTCT
Source organism: Cyclotella cryptica (assembly GCA_013187285.1). Lineage (NCBI taxonomy): Eukaryota > Bacillariophyta > Thalassiosirophyceae > Thalassiosirales > Thalassiosiraceae > Cyclotella > Cyclotella cryptica. The sequence goes on from JABMIG010000119.1 coordinate 381,906, forward strand.
GCAGGAGCCAGCTCTTTGAAAGGTCAAAAACAAAACTCATATCACATGCACAATCACTATGATCCTTCAAGTAACAACGAGTTGGCTGTGGTCTGCATGGACAAAAATTGGGTGCTTATAATGTGAATGGGAGCTCTCAATTCAAAAGTTGTACAATGAGAAAATGACCAACAATAAGCCACTCCATACTTTTTGTCAATTCATATGGTAATTGACCTGAGAATTATTGTTTGCAAGGCAGTTGAATTTTATTTGCCTGAGCGTTATTGTTTGCAAGGCAGTTGAAGTTTCCGGGATCAAGAGGGGGAGGGTACTGAAATGTGAGCCAACCAATTTAAAAATTCTCATGATACTATTCCTTAATGTTCATGTAAGGGTTTACTAGCAATTTGCAAACCAAAATAATTATTTCATGAATGCTAAGAAACATTTCAGGCAACATAAATGATCCAGGAAGCCAAATGGAATATTTAAATGAAAACAGCCTTATAGAGCATAAATATTGCTTCTAAACCAAAATCTCAATCACTTGAGTGGCCTCAGGCAAGATAGAGATAAAAAGACATCAAATATTAATAATACGCATAAACGTTCATGTGTTAACGTTGCCATTTTGCAGGCCGTTATACGTTGAGAATACCGAGAAACGGGGCACGTGGTGGATTATGAAAAATCATTCAATAAGAGCAATACTTTTACCTAGAATTTAGTAAATATACCTTTAAACATCCAAAGATATTATAATATTGTATGTAATAGAATTACAATGTAGAATGAAGGTCTGGACTTGAGCATGTAAAAAATAAGAAAGTAAATAATATTATGACCTCCCCACCATGACCACTTCCACCGCATCGTCACAAATCTGCCTACCGAAAAAGAACCGTTGAAGATGTAACATTTTGGCAGCCATATAATCCACGAGCATACTCAAGGCAACAATATCCCAGGTGCGATTAAGAGAATTCTACATAATTCATGGAGAACAAAACCTCCTCGTGTTGATGATTGATGAACAGATTTCCCCAGTTGCTACTGGCGGAGCTAACCCCAGCCTAAATGCTAACTGGATTGTTGGCGTTCAGTCACATGCGGTGAGTTATATTTGGTTGACTAACAATTATGAAGATTATGAGCACTTTGTGCTCCTATCTTATTCAGCCGCGGCCACACATCTGAGTTGGATGAGTGACATGCACGTCGCCATCATGCTGGGTATCTCACAGCCACTGGTGTGCTTTTTGTAGTGCGTGTCATCCATTTCTGCTCACTTATGACCGCATACTATTCCAACACACTCCTGTGAGCCCGCTGTCTTGGTTGTACCATGCACATCAGGCTCATTCTTCTGATCTCATGCGTTCCTGATTTTTTGGTAGTGTTCTCTCATGACATTTTCCATATCCACTGGCCCATAATCGTCTTGTTTGCAGATCATAATAAAGTTGCAAAATCATCGAAACTTAGATCCCCCAAGTGGTTTGGTGAAGAAGTCTCCTATCATTTCGTCTGTGGGACAGTACGTGTCCGTCACCTCCTTGCGCTTCTGGCAATCAGCCACACAAAAATACCGTATGTTCATGTGTCGCGTCCTTTTACTGCTTGGTCCTCATCCATTTATTTCCAGCAACATTGCGCTCTGATTGTCCTGACGAATCAAGCTGGTTTCATTGGGTAACCCTGCTCTTCCAGGAAATATCTGGTCCAAAGTCCAAAATATTTGACTTTTTGTTTGTTGGATGATCCTTTCATCATCCTTTTCCCAAATGTCATGAATGATCCTGAGTGGTTTTTCATGTTGTCGTGTACCACAAAACTACATTGATGTACCAGTGATTTTGATCCATCCTGTCTGCTTGCATTGTAAGCCTCAGGAATTTGGTGCGACACACATATTTGATTACTCATGCAAGTTTTTTGTAGTCAGCTTGGTCATGCTCCTTCACCCAAGTACACAAGAATGATATTGCCGTTTGCAGGTCCGGTCGCCCTCGTTGTATGTGTAGAGTAGTTGTGCAGTGACATGATGGAACAAGCTGGCATGATTCTTGTCCAGTTTTGTGCATTGTCCCTTACTTTGAAGAGATGTTCTTCTGGGAGATCCTTCATAACCTCCTCCATATATTTGTCCATGCTCACTATGAATTTTCCGCGCTGGGAGAAGTCCAGGGTGATCCTGAAATAGTCGTGTATCTTCCCCTGTTAGATGGTGGTTTTTCCAACGTTCTCATACTCCCTTCTTAGGGATGCCATGATCTCATCAATCACACTGGAGTCCTTGTGGGAGAGCTTCAGGTCATCGATGTGCCACACGATGGTGCATTGGGATCCATTTATGTCCTTGTTGGCAATGCACCAGTCGTACGGATTAATAACAAACCCTCGGAGACTGAGACTTTAGGTGAGTTTGGTCCAGAATAGCAGCGCGGCTTTCAGTGTCTCATAGAGAGCAACATTGAGCTTGCAATATATCAAAGCTTGACCAAAACGCTGGTAGGCATTCTTTTGGTAAGTTTCATGTGAAATCTTCACAAGTAACTCCGCCATCTTCCCATTGAGTACCACATGTACATCTTTATCACCATTGGGCATCTTTGCATATAAGAATGCTCCTGGTATGTCAAGAGTTGCAACGTCTTGCCTTTCATAGGCATCAATAACACACATCAATATTAGACCAGGGAGGGATGCTGATGGTGAGGATGTCTCGCTTCTTGGTGGGTGCTTCCTCTGGGGTCTCCCATCAGTTCATCCACATCCTTGCATGCCGCCATCCTGATTTTCCTTCAGGTACACTAGGTACTTCAGTGCGGCAGCTCTCTCCTGGTGTCAGCTCATGCCAGTGTTTTGGCTGAAAGCCTTCCATGTTGTCTATCTGGTGCAGTTCCTTCTCAATAGCTTGTTCTCCTTACTCCTGGAACTTGGTGAGTCCCTTTTCCATCCCATTTGCTCCATCAAGAAGAGGTACTTGGCAAGCACCATCACTGCCTCCATGTTGACCTTGATTCATTCTTGCATCATGGATTCCATCTCAGGTTTCCTGCCTTCCAGCCAAGAGTTTCAGTGACAAAAAGCCATTTGGCGTCATCAGTTTGAATGCAGCACTGCTTCACCTCCATATTATCACTGAATTGTAGGAGCATTATCTCCTTGTGTCCTATCTCTTCCTGTCCCTCTGTCTGGAAAATGTTGTTACATCCAAAAACCAGGTGCATGGTATATTCTCTCATGTTCAACTTCCATGTTTGATGTGTCCATTCCTGCGCTTTTGCGTTGGTCCACTCCTGGAGTTTTGCCATGGCATGTGTGTTCAGTGTTGGCCACCCCTGGGAATTTGATGTTGTTGGCCACTTCTGGGATTTTGAATTTGACTGCTTCCGCATGCTGATGTCATCGTCATATTCATTTCCGCCCTCCAGTGCATGATCATTGCTATTGGTGGCAGGGCCATTGTCATTTTCAGGCCTGTCATCATTTGTGTTCTCCTCGTTGCGGCTGTCGCTATCCTCATCATCGTCATCTGGATTGCTGTCGGAGTCATTGTAATTGGGGTTGCTGTCACTGTCGTTGTCACTGTCGTTGTCACTGTCGTCCTGATGGTATGCACTGTTGTCGCCATCATCATCACTGTCATCCTTGTCATGCACTCTTGCGGGCTCCGAGTTACCAACACGCAGCCCTTGTTCATCTTGAGCGACACCATGGAGGATTTCGAGGTTTTCATTTCAGAGGTTTGTGAAGGTTCCACTTGGCGGTGCGAGTTGAAGTCGAGTTTCCTGTTGAGGATGAGCTCAGAGGGGCTTTGAATGTGGGAGATGCCATCTTGTAGTGGAAACATGCTCCTACAGCACTTCGATGAATGCTGGAGGTACGTGCTGGAAAGGAAGGATGTTGTAGGCGGACCGTACTTGCTCCTTGATGGTTCTGTTACAACACTCAATTTCAGGGTCATGTTCGTCACGTGAAATGACATTGACAGTAGCACTGCGTGCAGCGAGGTCGCCACGCATAGACTCAAATCGATTGTTGGCAAGGATGATGGTAACTCGGAACCCCCAAGTAGCATATGCTGCAAGGACAACTCGGAAGTGACTGATGATGGTCTTGTTGTTGAGGACGTCCAGTTTTCTAGCTGAGCCGAATTTAATGTGTCTAGAAAAAGTCATTAAAAATGGAATACTGTTAACTTTCATCATGTCTGCTGATAGTGTGACATCATGATATTGCTGCATGATTGAGACAGGGATGGTGTGTGATTGTTCGCACACATGGGCAGGCTTGTGGCGCACGGTCTTGCCTTTAAGACTGATGATGTCGGGGCCCCAGATGAACTCTGCATTTCTGATGTCTTGTGCCGTGATCGGACAGTTTATGATGAGATTATTCTCCACATATTGCACGAAAACCCAAGTGTTTGGTTGTCCTATCGGAAGCTGAATTGACCTGGCAAGTTTGGCTTTGGAGAAGTCAGAAGCCAAAAAATTAGATTTATTATCGTTCATGGTGGACTCCTCATTCCGCTCAGCAGTGTCGAAATGAAACTTCAGTATTTTTCCTTCTTTGTGCACATGAAAACAGTTCTCCATAGCACTATCAAAAGTGACTCTAAATTTATCTTTCCCCCAACTCATTGACAAGATGTTGGCTATCCCGTCTGGAAAATACCACACCTGTCCGTATCCTGTCAAAGTCCCCTGCAGGTTTGTGGTTTTGAATCATGCATTGCACCAAAGATGCATTGTTGTGTTGGTTTGTTTAAGGTCTGTCAATAATTTTGCATTGCTGAACACATTGATGGTTGATTGGCTATCCAACAAGATCCAAGTCTACAGAATTCCTTGGTTAGAAGATGACCTCCGGCTTGTTTCCTGGACACAGCGTCAGAACGTACAAACATTAGTTCATGAGCACTGTCTCCAATGACTCCAAACTGTTCACTAACCTTGTCTTTCTGTACCAATCCCATTGCCCCATCCACATGAAGAAGAGTCCCATCCTCATGTTTCTTGGCAATGCACTTTTTGGTAGGGTGATTGTTATGGCCACACCTTGTGCATACCGGGCCCTTGTATTTTCCCCCCATGGGTGACCAACACAGTCCCTTGAGCATTGTCATCCTCGTTCCCCGACATATTGAAAGATACACCCAAGTCTCATGTTGTGATGACTGTTGTTGGCTCCCTTCTTCTACCCTTTTAACAAAGTGTAACAATCATGTAGGGTTTTGGGATATTGGTTCCTCCTATCCATTAGGTAAGCACATTCAAAGTCCTCTACAGCACTGCATCAATGAACCCTAGGTCATCGTGGATTTTTGTATTCATGGTCTCATTCACCTCTTTGAGAGCCATGAACCTCTCATAGTACTCTTGGACACGTTGGTGTTTCTGCTGTCAAAAATTGATGAAATCCTTCTTTGCATTTCACATGGTGAGTATCGGCTCCTGGCTTGGCTTGTAACTAAAGTTCACTCCCTGGAGGTTTTTTAGAGCCTGACAAGGTCATTGTCCTCGTGCACCCTTTTGAATGAGGGATCTTTTGCAAGGCTCAACTTGATGCCCTCGTCACACTGTCCATAGTAGATGGAGTAGACCTGTTTCAGTTTTCTCTTGACCTACTTGCTTTTTGTCAACCATCGATCGTACTTTTACCATACCTGATTTCTTCCATCTTGGACACTGATCCGTCCGCCTCAGTGACAATTGTGGGTTCAGGAGGCGTCACCACCTTCATCTTTTTGATTGACTCAAGGACATATGGATCAAATTGCTGACTAACGAGCGCCCTGATCCTTGTGTCCACAGTGGTGAAGTTAGCATTCTGATTTGTGGGATTACTTCCAGTCTCAAACACATAACCAACGAGATCAGGTTGTGATCCCTGGAATTGCTCCTTCTTTATGAACTTCTTGTTCTGTCCATTGTAATCTTAATAAAACTGTTGATGAACAGCTTTCCCCGGTAGCTACTGGTGGAGATAACCCCAGCCTAAATGCTAACTGGGCTATTGGCGTTCAGCCACACATGGTGAGTTATATTTGGTAGATTAACAATTATTAAGATTATGAGCACTTTGTGCTCCTATCTTATTCAGCCCTGGCCACACATCTGCATTGGATGGGTGATTTGTGCGTCGTCATCATGCTGGGTATCTCACAGCCACTTGTGCGTTTTTCGTAGTGCACACCATCTCTTTCTGCTCACTTATGTCTGCATACTGTTCCAACACCAGGCGCCACAATTAATTTTCCCAATACGAGGGTGATCGACCAGAATCCACTGTTTTCATACAACAATCAACAAATATGAAGAGATATCCCACAATGAATAATACTGATTGATTGTTGCTATTGCCGCGTCCTCCCAAAATGAGCTCCATTTGATTGTTGATTTCGTTTTATTTGAGATTTGATTGTTCCTGTCGTCGTCTGTTGAAGAAAGAGAGGTATTTGTCATAAATTTCTTTCTTGTTTCATTGGTTCTTGTCGTTGCCATTGCCGTTTATTTGATTGTCGTGTTGGTTGTCCATCGTCGTCACTCACGATTGCATGTGCCATTGCCATCGTCGTCAATTTGATTGTTGTGTTGGTTGTCTTTGTTGTCAATTGTGAGTGCTGCTATTGTGAATTGTGAGTCCGGCTGCCATTGTCATCGATTTGATTGTTCTGTTCGTTGCCCATTGTCTATTGTCGTCATTCATGATACTTCGTTTGCTTGTTGTTTTTCTTATTTGATTGTTGCTTTTGTTGTTCGGTTGAAGAAGAAACAGTGAGCAGAACGTTCACGTCAATTGCAATGTGCGTGTCCATGTTCTGCACTCTCCACTATGTTGTTGCAATTGTCACAATTGACGTGGTGGTAGATTGCCGCGAATGTCATCATTGGTGGTGGCGAAAAGTTCAAAATCAGGTCCATACCGGTTGAATTCTGCCTCCTGCCTTCAATTCTGCTGAGTAATTTTCCATTGTGACAACATCTGCCTCCACCACTGCTATGCATTTCTCCATTGTGAGAAAATTGCCAACATTTGTGATGTCTTTCTGCATAGTGCGCAATGTGTTGGTGTGCATGTCATGATTGTCGTGGTGGAATTGAGTGGTGGATTGTCACAATTGTCGTGGTGAAATGGTGGTCGTGGTGACAAAAAAGGCTATTGGTCTATTCTCTATTGGCTATTCATCTCATCAAATAGCACCCTCTATTGGTCTATTGAATTTTGCCAAAATCGAATAGAGAATAGAGATTTGGTGTCTATGTTGACATATTCAAGGGAACAAAGTCATGAATTTTTGGTCAAATAAATCAATAGGATTCTTCAACGATCAAAAATCCTATTCTCTACCCGCTATTCATCCAACAAAGTCAAAGCCTTAAGATTCAGAAAAAGGGGAAGTTACACGTGGAGGCTCCTTGGGGGACGACCAGGAGGCAGCACCTTATGGAGCCTGGGAGACAGGTTCTGATGGACATGTGGAGGGGCCAGAGCCATCTTGGAATCAGTCTCACTTTTAATTTAATATTTACGTTAACAATGTTTTAATGTTAGCCATTGACACTGGGGAATAATTGAGGTCTTATCAACATATTAAGTTAAATGGTCACATAAAGAGTCACCGGTGCCATGAACAAGACCGGGGAGAAAGAAGAGAAACCTCTAAAGGAGAGGAGGCCAGGCAGGTGCGGAGGGAAGAAGTTCTGACATCATGCAACCACTGCAAGCAAGTAGAAGGCACCAACGAGTGGGCAGAAGAGAACATTTACAAATCAGTTGCGGCGACACACGCAGCCCAGTTTACCAAAACCACAGAGAAGTGGTGCAATTACATGCAAGCAAACTACTAGTTGGGGGCAAACATAGCAGGCACCCTGAGACAGCTCAGGGATAGCGGACCATCATGATGCCAGCAGCGCCGGCCGGATCAACCGACAATGCAGGGAACCATGTGCCCCCAACCACGGCAGCAGAGCACATATTCACGCAAAAATTTGATGCTGAATACACCCAGGAAAAGCAATATGAAGAGAACAAACAGAAGGCATATGCACTGCTGTATGAGCACTGTGCCACCCAACTAAAAGCGCTCTCGAAGGGAGATAACAGTTGGGGATCAATGGAAGCCCAGCAAGCATCAGTCTGTTAAGGATGATCAAAGGCATATGTTGTAAGTTTGATCCCACCAAGCAAGAGACAAGAGCGATTGTGGCCGCTAACAAGGCAATAATATGCTACGCGCAGGAAGGGCACATCTCCAACTTGCAATACTTCGAGCAATTCAATGTACTGGTAGACACTGTGCTTAGCTACAGGCCCATCATAGAGCACTCAAAGGCACTGGAAAACTTGGAGTTGATTAAGATGGGAAAAGATTGAGAGAAAACATCCACGGCCCAGAAAAACAAGGCCCTGAAGCTGACACAAGAGGCATATCTATCGATGCTTATGCTCGATTGAGCAAACTACTACAAGTTCAATGACCTTTGCAAAGAATTGGACAACGACTATGCCAAGGGGTCCGACACCTACCCAACCAATGGAATGCTCTCCTCCGGATCCTAAACAGCAGGAAAACACCAAGCTTCCCAAGGCAGGCAAACCCAAGGCCAAGCAAGGGGGCAAATGTTTCCTGTGTGGAAAGAAAGGGCACATTGCAACATATTGCCCAGCTGAAAAACCAGGAACTGACAATGACTACAATGAAGACGGGGAGCAACTACACACCATGAAGGCCGTCAAGAGCATCAAATTGGACAACAGTGACAAGGAGGAGAGCTCAGATGAAGAGACAGTTGATGCGGCTAGAAACAACAAAGCCTGCTACAGACTAGCAAAATCTGGTAGATTGTTGAATCAGGGAGCTGCCGATGACGACCAGGATAGCAAAGGGGAGGGAGAGGAATCTGACCTGAGCCATTTCGTCGCAAAAAATATCACGCAAAAATATAGGTAGGTTTGACAGATGTTGAAGATTTTAATTCATGAGCTTATTTTGCTCCAATTGTAAGGATGGAGGGCAGCGGAACTGCAATTCCAATGAAATTTGTGTGGATTCAACACACAATTGGTATGCTCATACCTCAAGGATGTTCTCTTGCCTGGGGCTATGGACTTCTGTGTTGGGGAGTCCATGCGGTTGGGAACAGGGCAGTGGACTCCTGTGTTGGGGAGTCCATGCCTCCTGGATCCGGGGCAGTGCACTCTCTTCCTGGGGAGTCCTGAGAATGATCCTTTTTACTTATGTACCAAAGGGTACAAAAATGGGCTGATTCTTGGCCTATGTCACTCGCCCCCACGAATGGAGTATCAGGTAAAAATGGAACAAAAAAACTGTGTTTTTAGGTGAAAAAAATGTTCTCATAGGAGTAACTATAACAAACTAAAGAGTTTGTTAAATATGTTTTAACGAGTAAGTGTTGATTGAAGAGGGAGAGGTCGTTTTTGGTTATTTGAAAACTGACATAATTTGGGTTTTAAGTTTGGTTGTTGAAAAGGTGTAACTCTTTGTGTATTCAATCTTTCCGATTTTGTTCCGTGTTGAATCGTGATGGTGCCATTCGTATGAACTGATGTAATAGTCCAAGGATCACTTTCATATCTACTTTCACCTTTGCGGAGTATACCATCTCTAATAAGAAGTACTTGATCCCCAATTTTGTAGTCCCAATCATGACGTGAGTGATTTTCCCATTCTGTGTTTTGGTCTGTTTGATGTTGCCTATATTCTCCAATTTTATTCCAGTCAACCAAGAAGGGAATTTCAAACAACATGTCCCGTCCAAAAATGCTGCACCTGGGGATGCTTTTAGTACTGTGTGGTAAGTTGAGCAAATGGCCCATGCGATGTTCGTCACAAGCGTATCTATATCGCTTGGCTCTACTGAAGGGGTCATGTCTATTTCAGCTGTTTGGAGCATAGATGATATTACTTGATGCACTCGTTCTAGAATAGCATTCGCTGGTGGATTCTTGACACTGATAGGCTTACTCTTACTCGTGATCCCATATGAGTCACATATAGGGCTTTGAAGTGAAGTTTGAATTCGCTTCCATTGTCATAAATTATGTATTGACAACGTGGATACCTACTAAACCAGGTCTTGTTTACTAAGTTGCTGATCATTGCTGATGACTTATCAAAGTATGTTAACTTAGGTTCCTCATGAGTGTGTTCAAACTGGCATCAAGCTTTTGTGCTTCTGCAATATCTTGTACTGTTAACCGGTAGACTACATCTTCTTCGCTGCAGTTTGCAAATACCAGATTCATTTCCTCTTGGTATGCAGAGGTGTCCATTGCACTCTCTTCTTACATGGTGTAATGACACCAGCATTTTGTAAACGTCATCCAGTTTTCATGCTCACTCAGTATTGGTCCGATGTCTAAGCAAGAGATGGCATTGGAGACAGTGTTATGTGTGCCTTTGATATAAACAATTTTGGGGCCAAATTCCTCGAGGAGCAATCTCCATTGGTAGACAAGGTCAGAGGTTAATCAGAGTGCGTCCTGGATTAGATTTTTGTGGTCTGTATAGACCTTCAATCTTTGTCCCCACAACATGCCTTTGAACTCTTTTAGTGTCTCCACTATGACCAGTAGTTCAAGTTCGGTCACACTGTATTTCATTGCGCTGTTGACAGTTTCCTACTGAAAAATGCAAGGGGCCTATTACCCTGGGTGATAACTGATCCAATAGTTGTTTAGACGAAGCATCAGTGTATATCTCAAATTCTCTTGAATAATCAGGATAGGCTAAGACTACATCCTTGGCAATTGAAGTCTTAACATCATTGAATTCTTTTTGATGCACCGTGTCCCAGTACCATGGATGCTTCTTCATCTTGTTGGCTCTGGCGACCTTGGTGTGACCACACTCTCCTACCAGTGAGGTGAGTGGGGCAAGCACTTTGCTGCGGCTTGCCCAAAGATATCTATAATGCTGGACCATGCCCGCAGCAACTTACGGAGGTCTTTGAGATTTTTCCACGGTGAGATTGCGAGAATCACCTGTACCTTTTTCTGTTGAGGTTTAATCCCTGTTTGTGTGGTATAACCTAGATATTCTGTTTTGATGGCACAGAAAAACAATTTTCGGGCGTTGATTTGCAAGCCCGCCTTGCATAGTCCGGTAAGCACAATTTTCATTTTGTCAAGGTGGTCTTCCAGGTTTGCCTTTGTGATGCATAACAAATCATCAAGGTAAGCTCGTATGAACTCTAAGGCTCCCATTAGTGTTGACATTTTTGCTTGAAAGTTGTCTGTCGAACCTGTGATGTCCATCGGCAATTGGAGGTAAGAAGACTTGCCCCATGGGAAAATGAGGGTACATATTTTGGATGAATTGGGAACAATCTAATGGTATAATGACCCATGTTTAAATCTAGGGTTGTAGCATAGGTAGATCCTTCTAGCTCTTGCAGAACTGTACTGATTTTGGGTAAGGGAAATGGCTTTCTGACTAGTCATTTATTTACTTCTCTAAAATCAGTGAGAAAGGGTACAGTTTTGTCTTTCTTTGCAGTGATAAATGATGGTGACTCCCATTCCGATTGGGGCTGAAACTCTGACACTCCCATTCCGCATAATTGATTCAATTCTTTAATAGTTGTTTTTTACGCGATTTGGGTGCTGGGTATGCCCTACCATGGTATGGTTTAGTGCCTTCCTTGAGTTCAAGAGACACAGGCTCTGCGTTCCAATCACCTAGTGTTCCATTAAAAAGTTCCTCAAATTTTGTGAGCAAATCCAGTAATGAGTTTTGGTCTCCGAGACTAAGGTGAGTACAATTGGTGCTAACAATTGATTGGAGGTCTGCCTTTTTATAATTAGCATCTAGGATTTTAACTACCTGTTGTGTTGCTTCCTGCGTACTTTGCAGTTCATTCGCCATGCTGCTGTTGACAGACCAGGCTTTATCCATATTTGATGGGGTCCAACTATTGATATCTCTCATTGGCAAAATGAGGTGATCAATGGTAATTTCTTTTGTTCAAAAATCTAGAACAATTCCGAGCTCTTTCATGGTTTGACATCCAAGAATGAGGTCAAACACTGGCTTGGTCATCTTTTTCCTATCGTACTCTACTACATCTGGAGTCACTAAGTACTACTTACTGTTCAAACACTCAAAGAACTTTTAGTTAACTTCACTCCTTCCTTTGGTTAGGAAGCTCCCATTTGACGTGTACCAAGCCTTTGTCACCTGCCTAGTCAAGTAGGAAAGTGTTTCTAGTTCCTTTTGCAAGTAGGATCTGGTTGACTGTGTTAGTGGTACGATGGCCTGTGGAGTGCTCAAAGTTTTTACAGACTGGATTTTCAGTCGTTTTATAGCATGCTTTGGCTACCCATCCTTCTTTACCTGTCAAAGGGGGGTTCACACTATTGAAAAGGTCACCCGCCAGTTCGGGGTCAGACAATTCTGCAATTGTTTCACTCTGTGTTGGTTCAGCTGGAAGATTTCCTAGGTCTTCTGCTGGATTCGAACTGACATTGTTTGAATCAGAAAATGTTATGTTGACACGAGTGGAAGTTTTAATTGGACTAAGATAAGTGTTCATCATGTCATTACAATCAATTTTACTACACAATTTCTTTGTACTCCCCAACCCATCATCTCAGGATGAGTTGAATCATCACTGCGCTTCTTCTTACTGATAGCGCGTTTCATTTTCTTGCTGGACTTCATCAGTTTGTTGATTTTAGCGGATAGCTGCGCATAGTTACTTCCTCCTCAAGCAGGTCTATCGGGACCACGAGAGGCTCCGTTTGTTTTTTTCTATTCTGCAAGCAGAATAACTACGCGGCGCCTTGGTCCTAGGCTGCATGCGGCTGTCTGCTAGATTGCTATAGTGGGTGAGAGATAACTATAGGTAGTAGGTAGTGGGGCATCGTGTATAGGGATGTAACAAAGTCCCTAAAGTAACGGGCTTATGGACTAATACTAGACAAGTATGCGCCCCTCGCATACTTGTGACGCTATGCTGAAGCTGCCGCGACGGCGGCGAGGGACGGTGGGCGGAAAACTTTTCGGAGGGAGTTAGCCTGGAGGAAGCTAGCGTTCGATTGGTCGGGTCGGTCGAGCAATCGAAGGAGAGGATTAGTGAGGACATGAGTGTCCACGCAAAGATGTGCATTGTAAGATGGCGGTGTGTGTGGTGCTCCCGCTCATTTTGTCGCCTTACAGGCAAGTGAGAAGACAGTCTGTACTGAGTAGGATAACGTTGTACGTAAGGGTATGGAGATCCTACGTGCTACGTCTGTCTAGTGTAGTCCTTAGCTGGCTACAGATAGGGCGATACGACGCGTGTGCAACTAGGCAGCTGTCTTGGCAGCTGGCCCGAGTCTATCAAGGATATTCTGCAAGCAGAATAACCACGCGGCGCCTTGGTCCTAGGCTGCATGCGGCTGTCTGCTAGATTGCTATAGTGGGTGAGAGATAACTATAGGTAGTAGGTAGTGGGGCATAGTGTATAGGGATGTAACAAAGTCCCTAAAGTAACGGGCTTATGGACTAATACTAGACAAGTATGCGTCCCCTCAGCGTACTTGTGACGCTTGGCTGAAGCTCGTCGCGACTACCCATGCGCTCCTGGAGTGGAGGCGCGGTGGAGTGTGGCATGTTGGGGAGGAGTCCGTTGACGTAGTCGTAGAGACATGACGTGCGTGCCACCGAGGTGACACAAAGTGCGAAGAGGTGAAGGCATCTAGCAGACGGCCATATGTAGGCAGGAGCGGGAAAAAGAAAAGAAAAAGAAAAATCTTTCCATGAGGTATGGGACTGGGATGCATCTGGTGCGCACCGGTGGAGTAGAAGTATCGTGGAGGATGACGCCACGACGCGCGTGGGGAGGGCAGAAATATCTGAGACGATGTCCGCGGAAGAGATGTCTGCTGGTTCAGGGGCAGCCTGAGCACGCGAACGCAAGTAGATGGGGATTGGGTGATCCCGGGATGGGAATGACCGGGTGCACCTGAAGGTGCTCGGGGCCGGCCGGTGTGGCCGCTGGCGTTCCACGAAGTTGGCGGCGGCGAAGCGACCGACGCCGACGCGGAGCAGCGGATGGCAGGCGTAGACTTCGTGCCGGGGCGGTTGGGGACCGGGACCGCCGGCGCCGTGTACCTGGAACGCGTCCTCCGAGGGGAGGCAGTCGACTGGTCGACGCTGGGTTGCCCCCGGACGAGGCCGACCGCTGCTGGCGGCGCTTGGGTTGCTCCACGTGCAGGTGAAGTGCGTCATCCCCGAGGAGCTTGGTGGGTGGTACGAGACCCAGGTGAGTCCTGACGCCGAAGGAGGAGCGATGAAATGCAAGTTGCTGACGCGCTGGTTGTTCGCCGCAGGTGCTTTGGTGGGGTGGACGAGACCCTGGCGGAGTTGTTCGCGCCACCCGCCAAGGGCAAGTTCGAGGGGAACCCGAATGATAGGTTCCGGCCTTCGCCGACGGGGCGTGGCGTCACGGGCCTAACCGCACGCCCGGGCCCTCGGGCTGTACGGGGGCGGTACACGGTCGAAGTTCCGTCCCGGTGAGTCCCGGGTACTTGAAGTCGCCGCTGTCGGACGAGCTGACATTGTGTGTAATGCGTTGCAACAGGAGCGGACTACGACTACTTCGAGTCGGCCAACGAGCAGCTGGAGATCGAGTGGGACAGCGGGACGCCGAGATGACGGAGGAGGAATACGAGGCGGCGAAGTACCGCCGGAGCCAGTTACGCCCGGCGAGGGGAGGTCGCTACTTCGAGCCACGTCTTGTCGGCACCGGTATGTTCGCGAGGTTGTGCACTCGGACTGACGCGGGAGAGGAGGAGGGTGGCGGAGTGGATAGTGTTGTAGTTAAAGAGTAGAGAGACTTGTTAAGTTAATAGTAAAAGTGAATGTATTGATCATTAACTGGTGTTACGGAAATTGAGTTGAATAACACAAAGATTAGTTGTTAAGGAGTAGTACGTATGCGCAGTTTGTCAAGAAGCTGTGGACCGGCGTTGGCGTGGTTCCCGTTAGGCTGCGCTGGCGCAGAGGAGTTCCTCGTGCGGCTCAAGGGATCGGGCGTGCTCCGTGTGGGAGGATCGAGCCCGAGGGTGATGGCCTTCGTGTGCTGGTCGGCCGGTAGAATGTGTTGCGGAGATACATGAGGAATGTGTCGCTGCGCCATCGGAGGCGGTTTTTATGTAAGAGTCGGAGAACCGGCTCGGTGGAGGAGGTTGGCCGCCGTGACGCCGCATCGAAAGTGGCAGGACCAGGCGAGGAGATCGTTGTGACCAGCGGGATGTCGAACACTTTGTGGGCGACGCGACGCAGGAAGCTGGCAAACTGGGCAGCTGTGATCTGTCGCCGGGTCCCTGTGTTTGGGTCGAGGTAGACCGGCGGCGGGTAGCCGCTGGGAGTGCCGAGGCGTTGAGCACGCCGGACTATGTCGAGGCTGGCTTGTGTCGGGCACATCCAGTTGGAGTCCGTCCTGCGCCGGTAGGTGAGGCATTGGCCATTGTCATTGTTTTTTTGCTTGCGGAAACAGAGGGTCGTGGAAGGTTATGTCGGCGCCGGGTGTGGCGAAGACATCGCTGGACGCCGGCGCCCTGTGGAGGTGGAGAAACTGAAATCCTCCACGATGACGGGCAGTGTGGGCTGGCGATCGCCCCAATTAGGATCATCGATGGTGTCGAAGGATGCGTGGTGGTCGTTGCACCACTCGGATTTCGGAAGCCGGTGTAGCAGCCGAGTGCAATCCAGTCTGCATTGCGCCGGACGAAGTGAGTCCGCAGAGGCCCGGAGGCGAGGTTAGCAATGTAGTGAAACATGCTATTGGAGATCATCTCCTTGCGTTTAGGAACTACTTCGTACTTTTTTATCGCATTGGTCATTATTTTAACGTAATTAATGTCGACCTGGTGAGGGCAGGGTAGCCCGCGGTCGGTGTGCAGAGTGCAGGCCTGCTTTATGTACCCGAGCAGCGCCGCATGCCGAATCGCGACGCCAGTGATGGTGCGCCGCGGATGAGCGAGACGGCGTAGCAAGCGAGTACCCAATTGCGGCCCTGAAGGGGTAGCTCTGGAGTGCAGGGGTCGGGTAAGCCTACGCCGTGGCACCAGGAGAGGAAGTGAATCTTCCGGGATCGATCAGTAACTGCTTGCTTGCAGTGAGAGGATCCAAGCAAACGGTCCGCAATAGGACGCCCACAATCGAGGAGATGAGGTCGGCATTGGGGAGGAAGCGCCGACAACCAAGCAAGCTGGGGCCTGTGCGAGAAGGAGAGGGAAGTCGTGAGTGAGAGACGCCGCACGGTATACGTGAGATGCCGCCGGCAATGACATTTGTCTTGGTGTCGACACGCCCGAAGCGGTAGCCGGCGCCTTGGTCGAGGAGCAGGGCGGCCTGAAGCCGGGCGAGCCCGCGGCCGGTGGCGCTGGAGGTGCAGCCTTTCGTTAGCCACGATTCCCCGGCAGTGTTGTCACACTCGAGGCGATAGAGAGGGTGGGGGTCGCCGAGTGGCGCTGCGGTCTCGAGGTGGTGCAAGTGGCACCCCATCATTGTGATGAGTTGTGCCGCATACCGAGCGAAGTTGATGCTGATCAGGGCTGGGTTGTCCCGAAGTTGTGATGTACTTGAGGGTACGCGGCGCGGACTTCGGGCGGCCATTCGAAATACCACCAGAACTTGGCCTCGGGCAGTACCCGCCTGCAGCCAACAGGCTGGAGTCGCTGCGGGCCGTCCCGGGGGATGCGTGGGATAAGGTATGCGATGGGGCATGAGGTAGGGCACCAGGGAGAGGACAGGGCCCTCTCGATAAGGCGCAGGTCCCTGCGGAGGTTGGCCCCGATGTGATGGAGGAGGGGCAGCCGTGTACTGAGCGGGCCGTCGCGCTAGTGTGGAACGCCCGCTTGGCGACTCCCGAGGGTGAGGCGGCGGCAGTGCGGATGATGCGTAGTGCGTTGCGGAACCGCTGACTGGTGCGGACGAGGTGAGAGTTGTTGAGGCGGAGGGCGCTCGCGATGGAAACATATATGTTCCCGAGGAGGAATTTTAACCACGGCGCGCTGAATGCGATGTGATTGAGCTTCCCTGTGAGCTCCTCGGCCTCCTTTGCGTGGAAGGAGCGGCGGTGGGGACCCCAAGTCGCTCGTAGCAGGGAAATGGTGGCGGAAACAAAGTCCGGCGGAGTGCCGGCAGTTAGTGTCCGGAGGTTTAGGGTGAGCCCCAGAATCCTGTTGACCGGGCCACGTGGAGTTCGTGTAGCTTATCCCATGAAATAGGGTCCTGTCGGCGCGCGACGCCAGAGTCGCCCAGCAGCAGGAAGATGGCCTCGATGCTGGACGCGATGGCCTGTTCGAACCGGGCGAGTGTCGGCGACGCCGAGGTAGACGCCGTCGCCGACGGACGCCGCGGTGGCGAGGGCTGGGGGTTCCTGAAGCGCCGCAGACGCCTTTGGTTGAGGGCGTCGCGGGATGCTTGTGTGAAGCGCGGCGCTTCGTGCCGCGCAATGATCGGCACCACTTGATCTTGTCGAGTACTGCCCTGTGTTTGTGCACGAGGGATGTATCGAAGAAGAGCCGCTCGGCGAGGGCTGACTGGGCGCGCCGCACCGCCTCCCAATTGGCGGGCTGAAGTCGGCGCCGAACGCCAGCCCGATCTGGAAGAACAGGTAGTCGGCGAGGATGTACGAGAACGCGCCCGCCACGCCGGGATGATGCTTAATTTGGCGGAAGCAGGACTTGACGTCATTGGCGTGAACAACGATGTCGTCATTGGGGTACGATAGCCGGAGGTTGTATGCGCGACCAGGATGTCGCCGCGCACCGCCCCAAAGTCGCAACTGAGTTCCGAGCCGTGAGGGGTGGACGCCATTGCGCTGATCGGGATCGAATCCCAGTCGCATTTGGGGATGCGTCGAAGATCTGGCGATCCTTCTTGCCGGGTTTCTCGAGGATGTGTTGTGGGGTGATGAAGCAGTGGGGTACGAACCGCCAAAGCCAGTGTGGGACGTGAACAACGTAGTTGTTACGTTCCTCCTTGTTCATGGTGGCCATGACCTGGTCGAAGTTTTGGCGCGGATGGAGGGGTGGTTCCCTCACGCCAATAGAGTAGCGCGCTGTCGCTGGTCGCGTGCTGCGCTGAAGTGGTTCGGGCAACCCACAGTCATGACGCGGGAGTAGTCTGCGGCGTGGCACCGGGGGTCGTTGTGACGGTGCGTCGTTGGTGATGGTGTCATTGCCGACGGCAGAAAGCGAGAGGTAGCAGTCGTAGAACGACTTACCGAGGGAAGCGGCAGAGGGATCGTAGTCCTGGTGCCTGAGGTATTTCTTGTTGAATGCCTCGAGGTGGTGCATGTCTGTGGTGGACGAGATGCGGGGTCGCGCACTGATGGCGGAAGGAGCGCTTAGGTGCCCGCCGTTGGTGGGGACCAGAGGTGTCAGCTTGGGCTGGTGGGTTGGAGCCGGCTGGGTCGGGCGCTGGTCGCCGCGAGGGTATCTGTTGGTGGCAGAAGAAATAGAGTGGGTTATGTCATTGGTGAAACTTAATGAAGTCGATGTAGGTCGCAGGGTAAAGACTAGCTATTATAGTTAGGCTTACGATTTTGTTAGTTTTCCGGCGGTAGCGCTGGAGAGAGTGGATGCTGAAAGTTTAGCGATGCGGGCGGAGACCTTGGCGGGTTCGACCACCTTACGGTTCCAGTCGAGGGTCGGCGCCTTGTCAATAAGGGCGGACCACTTAGCGAAGGTCGAGTCCGCCACCTGGAGATGTCCAGCTCATGGATCATCATGCAGGAGGCGCTGCGCGGGCAGCTGCGGCCGACGCGATGACGGGCTGCGCAGAGGCGGAGAGAGGGAGTAGCCTCGCTGACGGTCGGCATCATGTCTGACCCGTGTACACGAGAGTACCAGAGAGGTCGCCAGGGGAAGGCGTGGAGTCCCCGGTTTTCCCGCGCGGCGCTTGGGGTCTGGCGTGACGAGGCCCGCTCCGCATGGTCAATGGGGGTAGCGCTTTGCACTCTTGTCGAGCTTAGACTTGGCGGTCTTCGCCTCGCCGGCCTGGAGGAGAGGACAGGACGGGATAGTCCCCGCACCGCACTCGAATTTTCGCAGGGTGCCGACGCAATCGCCGAGGAGCTCAAGGCTTCGACGAACTTGTCGGTCGCGATCTCGGCGATCCTGTCGGTGGCGAGGAGATAAGTGTTCTTGGTGTGGCGGAGTGGATGCGTGAGCAGGATGCTCAGCTGGTCGAGCATCTGCACAGTCCACAGGACCAGTGGCTTGTGGGGTCGATTGCTCTTTTCAGAGAGGCGCGCATGGAGGCAGACGATAGGTGCAACGCCGAAGGTCCGGGCGACGACGAACATGGCGGGCGTGTGGATGTCCTGGAGGGACAGGTCACAAGCAAACTGGGCTTCGATCACGGCGCAGATGTTCGCGAGGTACGCGCAAGATGATACACGGTGTTAATGGCCGTGCTCGTGGTGATGGTCGTGTTGACCTTGCTGAGGTTTGTCGTGGCCTCGCCGAGGAGTTCCTCGTCTTCGCGGTCGTAAGAAGCGGCTTCGCGCTCCTCGGCGAGGGACTTGGAGTTCGGGACGAGGTAGAAGAAGCGGAACCGTTTTTTGCTCTCGCCGGTTAGCTCGATGGATTGCATCGTGGAAACCTCGTAGTAGCTCGACGCGTACTGGGCATACACGAGAGGGTCGTGGCGAGGGAGGTCTACCTCGCGGTGGAGGAAGTCCGTGGACTGGGAGAGGGCTTCAGGAATGTTGGCGAACATGTTCGCCATGGCCTCATTGATGCCTGCCCTGTCCGGGCTGCAGTAGAGCCACTCTCCGTTCTCCGTGAGTGTGGGGAGGTGGAGAGACTCGGCAATTCGATCCCAGCCGAGGTTCGCAAGCTCGCGCGGTCGCGTAGGCGCCGTTGAGAGGTGTGTCCTTCTGGATGGACTCGGGTGCTGTGGCGCCCGTCTTCCGAGGGACAGGCAGAGTGGCATTGCCAATGACGGCGAGATCCAGGCCGCCGAAGTTCGCCGCGGAAGGTGGCCACCGTGGCGGGCGGGGCGACGCTGCGGGTGGATAGGTCGGAGATCTCGAGGAGTCGCGCGGAAAGGGTGTCGATGGCCGGTTTTGCTTCGTCTTCCTCGTCTTCGCCGACGGGAGTGAGCTTGCAGCTCGAGGGTTGACCCCAGGACTGCCCGGAGTGGAGGCGCGGGAGGATGAGCCGGTTCGCGACTTTTCCAATGCCGACTGCGGTGCAGCGGACGAGCTCGTCGAAACGGGCCGTGTCGTGGGCGAGGAGGCATCGTGCCCAGAAGGCACCGTCCGCAACTGTGGTGTCGAGGATGTCCATGGTGGACTCGGTGACCGTACCTTTGGCGGTGTCATTGACGCCATAGGGGATGGGCAGGGAGAGAGGGAGGTGTACCGCCTTGTAGGTGGCGCCTTCCTGGAGGTCGAGGGTGTGAGTACCCGTGATATCGGCGGCCGTGAAGGCGGGGCCAGAGCGGTAGCAGGCCGGGACGTTGGCGGAGGCGGTGTTGACAAGGCAGACGTACGTGCCGGCGACTTCCACCGGGGTGTATTCTGCCTTGAGGAACCTGGGGTCGTTGCTGCTGTGGCCGACGAGGTACTCGAAGTTCGATCCCGCGTCTGGGTCGGTTAGTGTGCAGCGTTGTGGCTGGAAGACCGGGCGGATACGCTTGTGGGGCGTGATCACGTAGAACCCAGCGAACAGGTTGTTGTTTGCCAGAGCGAGGATGCGCTTGGCATTGGAGAGGGACTTCTTGAAACTGGAGTCGAGTGTGGTCGCATCGGCGCTGCTGGTCTTGTGGAGCGTGATGAGCGAGGGTGGGGAGAGCACCCGAGTGGGCGTGGAAGTCAGACCGAAGTGGTCGAAACTGAGGAGTGAGACAGGGGACCTGTGTGAGATATTGCAAGTGCGAGCGAGGAGCTGCCGTGGCAGGAGCGGGTGAACTGCCGGAGCGCGTTCGAGAGGAACCCAGGACGTGGTAGGTTCCACGTCCGTGCAGGAAGGAACGAGAGCCGCCCAATGGTTGGAACCACTGCATTGGCAGATCGAACCCATGGCGACCGGATACGTACCTTGGGCGCGGGAAAAGACGGAGGACATGGTGGAGGAGAAGCCGGAGCGTACGCGCAAGCGGAGGGAAACGGTTAAAACTTTTTCGGAGGGAGTTAGCCTGGAGGAAGCTAGCATTTCGATTGGTCGGGTCGGTCGAGCAATCGAAGGAGAGGATTAGTGAGGACATGAGTGTCCACGCAAAGATGTGCATTGTAAGATGGCGGTGTGTGTGGTGCTCCTGCTCATTTTGTCGTCTTACAGGCAAGTGAGAAGACAGTCTGTACTGAGTAGGATAACGTTGTACGTAAGGGTATGGAGATCCTATGTGCTACGTCTGTCTAGTGTAGTCCTTAGCTGGCTACAGATAGGGCAATACGACGCGTGTGCAACTAGGCAGCTGTCTTGGCAGCTGGCCCGAGTCTATCAAGGACTTGAAGCTTGGTTTCGGGGTCCCATTGGATTCATACTTCCAGCAATCCGGAGTATTGTGGGTGGTATGTGCACCCCCATATTTCTTGCAGAAGGAACAGTACTTCTCTGTGCAACATTTCTTCGGAATCCAGTCACTAAAAGAGGCCATCTTTTTCCTAGATGAGTCCTTAGACTTGGCTACAGTCTTGGGTCCTTCTCCAACCTTCTCTGTTCAAGAAGTTCCCTGACACTTTGTGGAACCAAGGCTCCACTGAGCTCATATTGGTCCTGCCAGTTCCTAGGAACCATCCTGAGGATGTGTCTTGCCAAGTCAGCATCATCGAATGGCCTGCATACCTTCGTCAACTTTGCAGCCATAGAAGAGTAAAACAGGCACAGCAAGAGTTCTAAATACCCGTTAAGGCATTGGATCCTCTGCACAAAGTCCCTGACGGGTACCCTGTTCGGTTTCTTCAGCCCATTGCTGATATAGAAAAGATCCTGCTCCGCTGCATCAGTCCTAAGGACAGTCTGCAGATGCAACTGGACACACGCCTGAAAGGAGTTCCAAGATGCCAGGCATTTTGTGTGGTGTTAAATCCCATAAACATCTGTGTCTTGCGTAATAGGGGCAGGTGATAGGGGGGAAGTGGCAGTGATAGACCTCCCAGGGGCTTTCCTATGAGTGTAGCTAAGTACAATTAAGGCCTAGGGCCATATCCTGACCTTGGGACCTGTTAGTGGCCACACAGGGTTGCCACTAGCACAGCCACGGAACCACCCACATCTGGGACTGCTTTTTGCCTGCTAGTGTAGTTTGAGCACCATGCTCATAAATCTAGTAGGTAGATTTTATCACCACCATGGTGCTCTTCTTCATACCTACTTAGACTTCCTCTTTTCTCATCTGACAACACCGGCGTTGACTTATCTCCTGACCACGCACCGGTCAACGCCGTCTTCTTCTGCACCACCATGACACCAGAAGAGATCACCACTGCTTTTGCCACGGCGGCGATGACGTTTCAACCCATCTCGGGCCAGCCCAGTGATGACAACCTTACCGCACTGCGCGACATCCTCTATCCCCTCCTCCTCAACATTCCCTATGATGAGGATGGCATGCACAATCTCATTGGACTCATTGAGCCAACCACTTCTTACACAGCTACTTGGGGTACACCGTTCCCACCTCCGCCACGCCCGTCTGCATATCCCATCATCGACAATGTGGCAACAGCAGATGTCCAGGCTCACCAAGAAGCCGCACATGCAATCCTTGTCCACGACTTTGCATCCTACGAAGCGGCCAAACGTGCCACAGCAAAGTTCATCCGCAGAGCCGTGGACGAGACCTGGTATCGTGACCTCCGCCACGACTGATTTTTCTACACGCACGTCATGGCCAAACAACTCCTCTCGCACCTCGATGACAACTGCGGCGGCCTCCACCTCAGCGAACTGGTCAACCTCCCAACCGACATGTTGGGATTCTACGCCACAGCGGATGGCATCCCCGAGTATATCAACATGCTTGAAGCCGCACAACACAAACTCGCGCAGGCCAACCTCCCCATGTCACACGACCAACTCCTTGCCATTGCCTCCACTGCTGTCCTAGCCTCTAATCACTTTCCTTGCCCAACTGACAACTAGAAGGCCAAACCCCATGTGACAAAAACATGGACAGCGTGGAAAATGCACTATCGTGCAGCCCTCATTGCTTGTAAGCACCAACTGCTAGCCTCCGGCACCGCCATGCCGCTCTCAACCTCCAATGCCAAACCCACCAAGGACAACGTGAACCTGTCAGAGGGGACATTTGCTCGGCTGGATGGCTGCCTAGACAACCTTGTAGCGGCAGACACGACTGAACGTACCACTCTACAATCCCTGATGGAGGCCAACGCGGCGCTGGTGGCAAACGTGACTGCCCTCACCACTAGTGTAGCCAGCTTCACGGCCGCCTACACCACAATGGCAGCGATACACTGCACAGGGTCTGCACCACCCATTGCACCCATGCAACAACCCAATGCACACGAACAAACACTCGGCCTTCAACCGCCCATCCCACCATGCCCGGAGGATACTGCTGGACGCACGGATTCCTGGTACGGGAGGGACACTCTAGTCTATCCTGCGCCAACAAAGCAGAAGGCCACAAAGATGCAGCGACACGTGCCAACACTATGGGTGAAGCATGGTAAATAAAGGGTGGGACAACAAATGACAGGGGGGGGGCAGGTAAATGCAGCAGCTTTAAGTATTGTAACTAACACATTTCCAAACTATAATATTTTCACTACTGCATCTTCCTGTAGCACACCCTACTGCTCAGACCTCACCATTGCCGACACAGGAGCCAGTGGCCACTACTTCCTACCCCAGGCACCACTTACCAACATCAATGCCCATGCCTTGCGCACCACCATCAGAACTGCAACAGGCCAACCACTATTCTACACGGGTACAGCCACCATCAACCTGTCGTCCACACCTCCAGGTACCCAGCATGGCCACATTGTCCCGGGACTCACTCACAACCTCGTCAGTCAGCACACTCTGCAATGCAGGTTGCACAGCCCACTTCACTGCCAACACTCTCACCATCACAGACCCAGCGGATGCAGTCATCCTCAGCGGTACTCGAGACATGCACACGCCACGCCTATGGCAAATCAACTTAGCTCCGCCTCAACACTCCCTCGCACTCCACATTGCGCAAACCTGCCCCACTTGGGCTCCGACAACTAGGGCACAACCACCTCCTACACACTAGAAGGCCCCAACCAAAATCCTGCACCCTCTGCACAACACCAACCCAACAACCACACATCAGGTGCATACACACCTGCGCACCCATGACCTCCCCACTACTCCAGCCCTGGTTGCTTTCCTGCATGCCACTGCTGGATACCCAGTCAAATCTACATGGCTTCAAGCCATCAAGAACGGATTCTACAACTCATGGCCAGGCCTCACCTACATGCTGGTAGCTAAGTATTGCCCGAATGCCAACGCTACCATCCAAGGCCACATGGCCTAACCACGGCAACACATCAGATCGACCACCCGCACGACTACCCGCCAGCTGACTCTACCCACACTACCACAACAGGCCATCAACCTATTCACCCTCCCACTGAACAAGATCTTCACCAATGACACAGGCTAATCCATCCTCAAGCACACAGTGGGAACCAATACATCATGATTGCCTACCATGCAGACACCAATGCCATCCTAGTCCGCCCCTTCCCCAGCAAGCATGATGCACACCGCATCGCCGCCTATCGAGACATCCATTTTTGTCTATCCAATGTGAACCGCAAGCCCATGGTTCATATCTTAGATAATGAAGCCAGTCTTGCCTTCTGACAGGCAATCACCTCAAATGGAAGTACCTACCAACTTGTACCCCACATGTCCATCGTCGCAATGCTGCTGAACGCGGCATACGCACATTCAAAGACCACTTCCCGGCTGTCCTTGCTGGAATGACAACCTCCTTCCCGCAGATCAGTGGGACCTTCTCATTCCTCATGCCGAACTAATGCTGAACCTCCTCCGCGCCATGCTGTAACCCTACACTCTCTGCTTGGGAAGACCTCTTCAGGCCGTTCAACTTTGATGCCACATCAATGGGACCGGCAGGGTGTCGTGTATTCATTCATAGCAATGCCACTACACGTCGCTCCTGGGATTATCACAGCCATGAAGGGTTCTAAGTTGGTCCAGCACTTCACCACTATCGCTGCTACAGATTCCTCAACAAAGAATCACAAGCGGTAGCCATCACAGATGCGATCAAGTTCACACACCATTACCTCCCCTCCCCTGACCTCACAACCGAGGACAAAATCATTGCTGCGCAACAACAACTACGCCTCGCCACAAAATCCCCAACCGTGCAACTACAGGCTATTTACAAGCTGCGGGACATTTTCCGCCACTACGCCACAATAGTACCCAACCCAGACACGACACCTCCAAGGGTGCAAGCACTCCCTCCTAGCCGACAAGCATTATCTCCAAGGGTGCCAACACCCCCCCGCCACGAGACACCAGTCCAGGCCCAGCTTCCACAGACATCCCTTGGCAAACGGTACCAAGTCGCACCCAGCTCCGTCCCCAACCTATGGAGGCACAACCCATCGCTGCCCACACACGTGCACGTCTACAAGCAACTAATGCCTCACTCAATGTATTTGCAGCCTTAGCGGACACAACGGATGATGAACCACATGCGATGACCATGCCCGTATTAGATCAGGACACGGGCCAATCCTTGGAACACAAGCAACTGCACCGTCACCCCAAACACAAAGCCACATGGGATGCGTCCTATGCAAATGAGCTTGGCCGCCTCTGCCAAGGCATTGGGAGACACACCACACATCCACACAAAAAGCACATTGAAGGCACTAACACTTTCAAGCCCATCCAGTATCACGACATCCCAACGCAGCACAAAGACAATATCACTTACACCCGAGTGGTCTGACCCCTACCGCACACGAATCACCCTTGGGGGCGACCGCATCCATTACCCTGGGGACTGCGGCACCAAAATAGGCTCCTTAGAAACCGTCAAACTTCTTATCAACAGCGTCCTCTCCACGGCTACCGCACGGTTTGCATCGTTTGATATCTCCAACTTTTACCTCGGCACCCCGCTGGACAGACCAGAATACGACTGCATAAAACTCACCGATATTCCTGACGAATTCATTCAGGAATATGGCCTCCAAGACTTTGCGTACAATGGCTTTATCTACTTTGAAGTCACCAAAGGTGTCTATGGCCTCAAACAGGCCAGAAAATTGGCCAATGACTTGCTCACCCAACGCTTGGAAACGCACGGATACTAGCAATGTACTACAACCCCCGGCCTTTGGTGTCATAAATGGAG
The DNA here is from genome assembly GCA_013187285.1 of Cyclotella cryptica. Taxonomy (NCBI): domain Eukaryota; phylum Bacillariophyta; class Thalassiosirophyceae; order Thalassiosirales; family Thalassiosiraceae; genus Cyclotella; species Cyclotella cryptica. The sequence continues at coordinate 408,271 of JABMIG010000119.1, forward strand.
TTCTATCATTTTTGTCCTCATCGTCGATGACTTTGGCATCCAATACACCGAGCGCCGACATGCTGAACATCTCTTGCACACCCTCCAAGAGCACTACACAGTCACCACCGACTGGACGGGCACCAAATTCGCAGGCATTGATATCACGTGGGACTACACCAAGCGAACATTCCGCCTTACCATGGACACATACATAACCACCCTGCTGCTTAAATACAACCATCCCCAGCCATGCATACCACAACATGCACCGCATAAACATCGTGAAATCATCTACGGCGCAAAGGAACAGCTCCTCCCAGATAAGGACACCAGCCCACCCCTAGATACTGCCGGCATCAAGCGCATCCAAGGTATTGTCGGCTCCCTCCTCTATTATGCCCGGGCTGTGGACAACAAGCTGCTGGTGGCACTCAGCACCATCAGCTCACAACAAACGGCCGCCACCCAGAACACAGCCACAGCTGTCCACCAACTACTTGACTACGTCGCTATGTACCCCAATGATGGCATCACATACCGTGCAAGTTCCATGATTCTTGCTGCACAGTCAGATGTCAGCTACCTCACTGAAGCGGGGTCACACAGCAGGGCTGGAGCACATATCTTTCTCTCCGAAAATGACCCTATTCCCCAGCACAACATGCCCATCCTCACAATCTCCCAAACTATCAAGTACGCCATGGCATCCGCTGCCGAAGTGGAACTAACGGCCATATACATCACTGCACGTGAACTGATCCCACTGCGTATGCACTCGAGGAGATGGGATGGTCACAGTTCAAAACACCCATTCAAATGGACAACTCAACTGCGACAGGGTTTGTCAATGACACCATAATCCATTGCTGCATCAAAATGATCTGGATGCGCCTGCACTGGCTCCAATGCCAACAGGCCCAAGGGCAATTCCGCTTTTATTGGGATCGCAGATCAGCCAACTTGGCAGATTACAGCACGAAGCACCACCCACCTGCATATCACCTGGCGCACCGCCCTACACATGCAGGTTAGGTTCCCGATGTATCTGCAAGGGTGTGTAGCTAAGTACAATTAAGGCTTAGGGCTATATCCTGACCTTGGGACCTGTTGGCGGCCACACAGGTCCTTGGGACCTGTTAGCGGCCACACAGGGTCTGGCTGTCAGCCACTTGCACAGCCATGGAACCACCCACATCTGGGACTGCTTTTTGCCTGATGGCATAGTTCGAGCACCATGCTCATAAATCTAGTAGGTAGATTTTATCACCACCATGGTGCTCTTCTTCAATGAGACTGGCCGAACTGATGATGCTAGCTGCTCCCCAGATTTATTGTAAGTATGTGACCACAGATACCAAAGGTGAACCTGTCCTGTTTATCAAGCTACAGAAGGCACTCTACGGAATGTTGAAATCGGCATCGTTATTTTACAAGAAACTACTTACCAACATTGTTGCAAAGGGATTCACAGTGAACCTATATGATCCATGCATTGCGACCAAAACAATCCGTGGAAAGCAAATGACCATCTGCTGGAATGTGGATGACCTAATAATCTCAGATCAAAGGAAAGTTGAAGTGACCAAGATAGAGGATTGGTTTAGGAGCCTGTACAGGGACATCAGCATTAGCAGGGGAGAAAAACATACATATCTTGGAATGGACCTTGATTACTCTGAGAAAGGAAAATGCCGGATCAGAATGCCCGGGTATGCCAAGGAGATCATCGACACCTCTACAGAGATTATTCAGTGGATGTCCGCAACCACTGCCACTGATCATTTGTTCCATGACAAGGGAGGATAGGAGAAAACTCCTCCAGGAACAGGCAGCTGTGTTCCACCAAACCACAGCGCAGCTCTTATTTCTGAATGGCAGGGCAAGATGAGATGTACAGATGGCTGTGGCTCTTCTTACCACAAGGGTGAAGGGGCCTAACAAGGATGACTGGGAGAAATTGAAGCCGGTCTTGCGGTACCTAAACTGGATGATGGACCTCATAGGCTAAGTCTGAGCGTGGAAAACATGGGACTCTTGCAATGGTACGTTGATGCATCATAAGCCACCCACATTGATTGCAAGGGGCACACTGGGGCAATGATAACACTGGGAAAAGGGGCTGCGATCATTATTTCCCGAGAACAAAACCCAATGCAAGGAGTTCAACCAAGGCGGAATTGATTAGGGTATATGATGCCCTACCAAGCATTCTCCACGTGCGATATTTTCTCAAAGCAATGGGGTACAATGTCAACCACAACATCATATATCAAGACAATAAGGGCAGCATCACACTCAAAAAGAATGGAAGGACATCAGGTTTGAAGTGAACCAAACACATCAAGGTTTGATTTTTTATCAAGGATATGGTTGATCAAGGGGAGATGGAGATCAGGCATTGTCCCACCAACCCACCAATATCCTGGATGCGCTCTAAACTGCTGGGTATTGACACGGAGAATAATTGTGACATGAAAGCGAGAACTAAAAATTGTCTGGTGAAACCCAGGAAAGTCTCTGTGTTCACCGCAAGAGTGTGTTGGACCAGAGATACTTAAGATACAGAAAAACCAGAAGTTACACTTGGAGGCTCCTTGGGGGATAGCAAGGAGGCTGCACCTTACGGAGCCTGGGAGACAGGTTCTGACAGACATGTAAGACGGCTAAATACAAAAGGAGCACTCCTGCCCCATTTGTCGTCCGTGTGACAGACAAAAATGAGGTCACAGGTGGAGTAAAAATATATTTACAACCTTACATTGATCGAAAGATATTTTTCCTAGAGGTTGGTCGAAAATGTGGGAAAAATACTGGTAGTTTCAAAGTTTGCAAATCAAGCAAATCATCTATTTTTATAGTACAAATTTTAGCAATGATATAAGATATTGTACTGTCCAGTAATCAAACTTTGTCAACAGTCAAGGCTGCTGGGACATCTGGCTACCCTCAGAGTCTGAAGACTCCTCGCTGTCATCTAGCACAGCCTCATGCACTTTTTCACGAGCAACAGCAAACGTGTGGATCGAGTCTAACTTGATGCACAAGATGTTGAGGAACTGCTTGTGGTCACGGTTTCTGTACGTGATGATCTTGTCCGTGGGCCAGGCAACCCAGCAAAGATTGGCCCCAGGCACTTCTCCTTCAACACACGTGAAGGGCAGGTTTAACACTTGAGGATCCCCATCAATCATGGTGGGATGATCAACATGGTTGGACTCCACAAAGTGAGTTACCTGAGTAGAACGGGCCATAGCTCAAGCAGAATGCTCATCAAAACAGCTCCATTCTGGGTGATCAACTTCCTCTGGCACCCTTCACTCGCCAAGACACGAGGGTACCCAAATAGGATAGAGAGTTGATTCCCACCAGGCAAGACCTTGCAGTGCTTGAGCCAATCACTGGGGAGAGCACTAAGCATCTCAAAAACACAGGCACTCCTGTTTCTGTCCCTGCAGGTAAACATGAGCTTTGGGCACTGAAACGAGAAATCGCAGTTGGAATCAAGCTTTTGCTTGGCCAACTTTGTGGCAAGCTCAAGGACTGGATCCTTCTGCTTCTTGGCGGATGCCACCTTCTTGGCAGAGCTGGCAGGTTTCTTGGGAGTTGATGGCATGGTAGAGCCTGCTAATTCTTCTTCTTCTTCGATCTCAGTGTCGTTGGAACCATGGGAGATGTCTGACTGGTTGGATCCAGTGTAGGACTCGTCGTAGTCGTCGTCGTCTTCAGCGGCAGCGGCAGCAGCAGCTGTGATTGTATGTGAGATGATTAATCCAAGCCAGGAAAACAATTCACAAATGACAACTCACCAGCTCTCCTTCCAGATACAGCTCCAAGGATCTCGAACTTCTCTAGCTTCCCACGGAGGAGGGTGTTGAAGTTTTTACCAGTGTTTTTATTTTGTTCGTTCGAACAGTCTTTCGTGAGTTATTGTCAGTTGAATACAGCAGATCGGAGCGATCCGATCCATTCATTCTTGTAGAAAATTAGTATGTTTCTACAGTAGTACAGTAGAGTAACTTCGTTCGCTCCAAAATTCTTTTTTTTAATTTACTCGAAATCATTTTTTTGGAATCCACTGTCTGGCCGGCTGGGTATCATGATACCCCAGGATACAGAGTGCTCCTATTGTATATAGCCGTCTTAGTTGTTTTTCAGTAGAAATAGGTCTCAATCAGCAAAATTGACTTTTTTGTTTGCTATGCCAATAAAAGCAACACATTGCAATTGCTTTTCACCACACCTCCCTAGGTTGCAATTTTTATTTTCATTCTAAATAATCAGCTTTCCCTCAAACTCTTCCATCTCTGGGTTTGCCTGGTAATGATAAAATATTGCCATGGCATTTTATACTCCCGAGGCGCGTCTTGGCATTATTCTATCATTCTCAGATGCTCCTGTGATTAGGTTTTTTCTCCCAGATGCGCCTAGGGAGTATATTATTTTTCCCACACGTGCCCTGACAACCTTGAACAACAATGTCACTGTTTGATTGTTGCATTTATCTTCTATTCCTTTGATCTCTGAAAGAACAGGATTCAATGTCGACGATCACAGGCGTTGAGTTGTCTTGCGATGGCATCGATTATGGAGGATGGAGGAGATCAGAGATGCCGGGCGTTGTCAGTGCTCAGACACTTTTCATCAAGGAGACACATCAGGGACAATTTGACAATCAATCATAATATATATTGGAGGAGATTGTGACGTGTTGTTTCATGTTAAGATTGGACGGTTATTGTTGTGCTACTTTTAGAGCTAAGACACCCATTTCTATCGTGCTATTACATTCATGAGGATCAATCAGATTTCAGATCTCAACAGTATCATACAATAGAGGCCTTAATGATAACACATCCATCCATAGTAATGCAACTTATCCTCACCGCACAACCCCATTGAGCCACTCAGCAGTTGCATCTCTCCAGCAACACTGTCACAAATACAAAAATGGATTCCGAGGAGCAGAATAAGATACAAAATCGATTACACTCTTGGCACAAGAAGTAAAATATCAAATGCCCCAGCTGCAAATCATCTTTATTTCACTTTGAGGGAAGGCCCTACTTCTCCTCTGCACACATTGTAAATGAAATTGTGGTACTCCATCATTCACCATGTCCTTCTTCTAATGGAAATTGTCGAAAAGCACTTTTCTTTTGCTTGTCCTGCGTGAGTCAAAGTTCCCATACATCTGAGAGACTGCAAGATAAGGATGTAAATGTGTACGATGCAATGACAACAACAAAGTGACAAAAGGCCATCCAAAAACTAACCCAACAGGGGAAAGAAAGGATAACATGGCCAAAAACTATGAGGATCTTGTTGGATACGGTCTCGGCGATACTTCTCAGCCCGATTCTGATCAACTGTGCAATTCGCAAGTTGACACGGCAATGGGCAATGAAACAAATTCAACAGAGGAGAGTGGAGTGAGCTATGATCACCTTCTTGGATATGAAGATGGGGGAAGTGGAAGTTGAATTCGATCCCACAAGTGGCACAGGAATATCTGACACGAGTGCTCTTATCTCTTGTCATTTCAATACGACCGTGATGAATGCCCTAGTGGTAGTGCGAGATTGTTTACAAGGAACCACGATAATCAAGGGGAGGGATTAAAAGGGTTGGTTTTCAATTCTATCATCAACCCAAAAGTCTATAGTGATTTCTCCTCACTATCAGTTGAAGACACGTTTTTCCATCTCCACATTGCATCAATTTACAATGGACTCCCCACCACAAAATCAGTCGACCTAGCAACTACAATCCTTCAAAATACCTCCCAACGCAGTGAACTCATCCAATCTGAGAAGAAAGCACTGTCTGAAAATAATCAGAATTCGGTTCTTGCAGTCCGTGGAATCGACGAACAGGAAGTACCATCAAAAGTACAGGAAATAAATGATTGTGTTCAGACAGCATGGCAGATTCATGGTGTCAAGCTTTCTTCCATCAAAGCCCAAGTGAATCATAAGACAGTTCGAGCAGTCTATATAGAAGGACACATATCTATTGTCAAAAATTTACGAATCTCACCTTCGTGACAGATCTTTCCTACAAAACCGTCATTGTCTCACGCAAAAATAATACCCACCATCTCCAGGATGTCCCGTCATCACCTTTGTCATCATAAAAAACCTAACAACCCCTCTTTCTTGTCTTGCTCGTCCTTCTCTTCCTCTCCGTCTGGTTCTGATTCCCCCTCCTCCTCCGGTCTACCGACAGCACCCGAAGTCTTCTTTGTTTTGTTTTAGTATCATTTTTGTACAAAATATCAAATATTGCACAAGATAAATAGTGTCATTTTTATATGATACAATTTGACTACACATTGGTTTCAAATAGATTTAGAAAAGGATGATGGCCGTAAGACTCAGAGCAAACCCAATCACATACATAACCTTGCTATAATTTGCCACTTTTGCCCCATCCATGCTGTCAAATGGGAAAAATGGAATCATCTGATAGATGATGATCAGGTCAACGGTGGTTTCTAGTCCAGAATTGAAGAGCCCCGGATACAAGCGACTCATCCCAACATAGACGGCAACCAGGCTCATCCATGCGACAAAGGCTTGCAAACCCAGGTAACGTCCAAAATCGCGATCCCTCCAGATGTCTTCCTTTGGGACAAAGAACCCGAAGGTCGGCCACCATGTGCCGAATGCCAGTGCCAGAATAGCACTAAGCAAAGTGCCCCCCTCGGGCCGATTAAACCTGACGGGACCGTACATTCTAGCAATAGGATAGGCCAGAGCCATTCTCAATGCGGTGATTCCAGCTACCACCGCTATACCAGTAAGGAGAAATTCCGTGCCTCCTCGCAGGGAAAACAGCGAAAGTGACGCACCGATGAAGAGCGAAAACAGGAGGCTTTCCAACATTGCCCAACGCTTTGGATGAATATCTGTGTTTTTCAGTCCGTCATCCCTCACCCAAGTATTGTATCCGATAAATGCGAGTGAGTACCCAAGCCGCTTCGGAAAGCTCCTCGGTGAATATCCGAATAAAGATCTGAATACACCGGGGCGCTTGTAGCCATTTTTTGCAAACATATTCCACGAAGCTGTATTGCCGTCGAGAATCAAAGCGAATTGGGTTTTCAATCTCTTCTCATCCATAGCTTTTATCCCCGCATCCAGAAGCCTTGCACCGAGTTTGTGCCCCTGCGCCATTGAATCAACAAAAATATAGGAAACCATACCCTCTCGGGGACCGACCTGTTCGATGAAAATGCCGCCAACGTAATCATCTCCCTCGTGGGCATAAAACCCCCACTTTGGTTTTCTCGGCATCAAGAGGTATTCCCCTATTCCAAACACACGCTTGCCGACCTCTTTGGTTTTTAGTCCCTCTTCGATGGTAAGAATGGGTGAAATAGTATAAGGACTCGTGCCACTGACGTTGATCCTCTCATCACCCGAAAGGATTTCACCAACTTCTACATCCACAACCACATTTGACTCCTTTCCACCATCATCCAATTCGGAATCTTGTTCACGGAGGCCATCCTTTAACGTGTCAACAATCATGTTACCGATAACCTCGACGTCCGGAGGTGATGGTAAATCCGGTGATGGACTATCATGATCGGTACGATCGACCTGGGTCGAAGGCGAAGAATTCCGGACGGAGCGTGTACTCATACCTGCGTCATCGTCGTCGTTGAGGTTATCATTGAGTTTGTTGGCGACAGCCCCGGCCGGGGCGGAGTTATTAGCTTTAGCTTTCACAATTCTCTCTGCGCTCTCCATATGGTAGAGGGAGCAGCTGCGGTGGATCTGTAGAAGAGGATGGCTTCAGTCTGCTTCAGTTACTTGTTCACAGGCACATAAATAAAAAATATGTATGCCTCGGGACTCGGGACAGGAGATTTTCGATTTTATTATTTATGAGTAGATGTGTTAGGCCGAATGCTCGGTAATTTGCAATTGCCAAGCAATTGCCCTCAATTGCAAACTCCACTTTGCAATTCCTTGTCGACGTTTGCACTGCCAAGGAATTGCATTTTTTTAGGGAATACGCAGAACAATTCTTTGACGACAGCCGAATTGCATTTGAATTTTGCGAGACTTGTCAGTTTGGATGTAGTTGTTTGCCAAATTTGGCGCCGAAACGCATTCAACTGACAGGGATATTAATTGTACCAATCCCTACGTAGATTAATATCTTACGTTGGGTCAGTGTTCTCTTCCCAAGGAATTGTAATGGCGAAAAAACCTGGACGATATTGAAATTCCTAAGGAATTGTAATCACGAATACATTAAATCTGTATTACAATTCCTAAGGAATTGTTATTTCTAAGTTATTTTAAAAATGACTACTGTTGAGTACTGTCGAACGGAAAAATTGATGCCAAACGGACATGGTATACGCTCCATTGATGCCAATCAGAGGTGTCACACAACAGAATTGATGCCAAACAAGAGGTCGTTGCAGAAATCCCGAGCTAAACCGAAGTTGTCGAGGAATTGTTTGCAATTCCTTGGTAATGCAAACGTCGACAAGGATTTGCAATGTGATTTTTGCCCATTTTTGCAATTGCTTGGCAATTGCAAATTACCGAGCATTCGGCCTAACAGATGGACGGAAGTGAGAATAAAATGAAGCCCAGCCAGTGTTAAAACACAGCACTTCAAAAAAGATATTACCAGCAGCCGCTGCAAGATTTTTTGCAGCGAAACAGATTGCGATTTGTAGAGACAGAGGAAGACGTAGATTAAAATAAAGTGGCTTGTAGTGCGAGTGTATGTCAAAATGGGCGGGAGCGCCTCGCGCGCTTCGCGCGCGCCGCGCTCCCGCGCCCTTTCAGTTTGCAAAATCATTTTCTTGCTACACACTCTTTTGTGACACGATATAATTCCCTTCAAGTTTTAAAGAACCCTTGTTTAAAATTTTTCGTCTCTACGTCTTAAAATGATTTGTGACTAATGTTCCCTTAAAGTTTACAGAAACATTGTTGAAAATAATGTCATACGTTACACACAAAGATATATTTTTAAAGGTAGGCATATACTAAAACACTGAGACTACCCATGTAAGTCCAAGCGAAAAATGAATTATTTACAGGTAAGTTGACATCAACTTCATGGTAAGTACCTGTTTTGGCAAAAAGCAAAAAAACTGTCTCACTGAAGAAGGAGAAGGAGAAGAAGAAGGAGAAGGAGAAGAAGGAGAAGAAGAAGAAGAAGAAGGAGAAGGGCTCAGTTTCCAACACAACTAAGATTTTGAAAAAATCTTGATATTTTTATTAAAAGTGGCATGACTGATTTTTATTCAGCCGTGCGCCCCCGACCTCGAACGCGATGCCAACCAAGGAAATGGGGTTCGTTATTATATTATCGCACCTGCCGCTGAGGACGTAAGGGAAAGGATGTACGTTGGTACAATATTGTACGGTACCAATACCATACTATTGCTCATGCAAGAATTACATGGATCGCAGAATACCTGGCGCAATTATTTGATCCCGATCTCAACAATTCCCAATCGCGGCTGAATCCCAAATGCGTCTTTCAGGCGAGTTATTGTGAGTTGAGGCCCAACCTTACAGTCATCACCCGTACCCGTACCTGAGTTTGATTTTTTTGTGTAGGTCCGGTACAAGTCAGAATGGACTTTGAACCACGTGATGTCAGATATCTTTGACCACTCGTGTGACATCAATATCCAATCCCTGTCACCCAGCCAAGATTGCACAACCCTTAGGGACTATCTCAAGGGCTTAAGTCCAGCTCTACAGGTCCTCAGCTTCGACGGAAGGCAGCTGCAATTGCACTGCCACAACAAGCCAAAAATGACGAAATGGTTCAAAGTCCATCCCGTAGAAATTGGTATGTTTTCTACGGAGTAAGGCATGTCAGATATGGGAAGCTCGAGAAGCAATATAAAAATTCTCGCACACAAGCAATTCTCACGCAACTATGTAGCGAAGTACGGTCAGACTATCTGACAATTCGTGTCGACGAATTTTGAGGGTCGACGCGTACATTTGTACGTGGGAATAGTAAATCCGGTCGTTCGTGGTTCAAAGTCCATCACGTGGTTCAAAGTCCATCACGTGGTTCAAAGTGGATTCTAACCCGTACGGGTACGTGAATCTCCGTCCTTTAGGCCCAACTGGGGTACAACTCAGAATTCACTTTGGCCCACTATATGTCAGATATCTTTGGCCACTGGTGCGACCGCAATATCAACCCTTTGGGTCCTGGCTGATATTGCACAACCCTTTGGGACTATCTCGAGGGCTTAAGTCCAGCTCGACAAGTCCTCAGCTTCGACGGAAGGCAGCTGCAATTGCAGTACAAAAACAGGCATAATGGTTCAAAGTCCATCCCGTAGAACGCGGTACATTTTCTACGGAAATAAAATGTCAGATATTGAGAGCTATCAGAATTCACAGAAAACCAGCCAGCACGCACAGTTCGAACAATATTGTACAATAGTAAAGTAGAGTAAAGTACAGACAGACTATGTGACACTTCGTATCCATCATTTTTTGTCGAAACACGTAGATTTGAACGTAGGAATAATACCCCACGTCTATAATGGTTCAAAGTCCAGTCAATGGGCCAAAGTGAATTCTGAGTTGTACCTGTGCGTGAGCTGTGCGTGACGTTTTTCGTTAGAAGTCTGAATTCACTTTGAACCAATACATGTCAGATATCAGATATCTTTGGGCACTCGTGTAGTGGCAATATCCAACCTCTTGAGACCCGGACAAGATTGCAAAACCCTTTGGGACTATCTTGAGAGCTTAAGTCCAGCTCCACACAACCTCAGGTTCTTGAGATCACCTCCGCAATTTGCTGCCATTATAGGCATAAAATGATGTAATGGTTAAATGTGCACCACGTAGAAATTGGTATGTTTTCTATGATGACATTGATGTCAGATAGCAAAAGTGTTGAAAATTGCGAGAAGACACATCATAATCGCGCACACATGCACGATATTTTTTAATGGTCATTCTTAATAAACTACGGACAGACAATCTGACAACAGAACATGATCGATTTTTTGTTCAATCCTATAGAATCTTGCGTAGGAATAGTATAATTACTCCGTAATGGTACAAAGTCCCCGTAATTGTTCAAAGTGAATTCAGACTTGTACTGTAAGGACGGCGTACAATACCCGTGGATTACAACACATTTTACGTGTTACGGTCAGACCATCCCGCGACATTCTTTGTCAGATTGCGCCAACACGTTTCGAATATCATAGATGATGTCACAATTTTTAGCACGACGTGCTTAAAAGAATCTTTGATTTTGCTGAATCTCAAAAGATCTGTCACATGTTTACTACCATATATCTCTGATCGCAAGACCCTAAAAATGTCAAAAGATACATTAAAATAAATCCTATAATCCGTCATTAGTTAGTGATCCTAACACAGAAAAAAATAATGGTATCCGCGCAATTTACCTTGTACTGTAGAGCAGGCTGTTTTTTTCATGCTGTCTTGGCGCGCCATCCATCCATCCCCCCATCAATCCACTTTGCTCTCCCTCCCTCCCTGTCAACTCATCATCAACATCCCCGCCGCAGCCACTGTCACCTTCTCTGAATTGAGAATGAGGAGTTGTCTCATTGCTCGAATTAGAGAAACGAATGGCAAAAGCAGAAGGGCACTGCAAAGGAATCGCATTCACTGTGCAAAAGGCGGTCCTTTGCAAAATTTGAATTGATTTTCAGATACAAAGTGTTCTTTCATTTGGACTGATAATGTTGTGACGTTAAAATAATATTAATTATAACTGTGATCAACTGTGTAACAATTTGACATTATTTTTAGTCTCCATTTGATTCATTGTTGTTTCCTTGACAAGTCTTACCATCCATGTCAAGGAATTCCCACAAGATCAAGGACAAATGGTCCGCTATTCAAAAAGTGGATGCACTTGTTGCTGGTGGGTTTTCATGTCATCAAGCCTGCCGTTCAGTGGAGATTCCGGCGTTGTGCTACCATCGCTGGGTCAAGCTTCTATAGAAGGTTGACAGTATGAATGTGGGAGATTCTTACATATCCCACAAGACAAATGGGGTGGCATGCAAGTTGCACCCCGGCCAAAAAAGTATTCTCGCAGGAAGTGCTCCACAGTTGAAGCAATTCATTTTCGAAATGTGCGAGCAAGGTATTCCAGTTACTGGGAGCTGTGCATATGGGCATGATGCTTATGGCAAGGAGAGTCAAATTCTAGTGGTTTTAGAATGACCAAGGATGATTAACTTGCCAAAAAACATAAATGTCACAAAATCGTGTAAAAAAGAGTTTATAATCCGCGGGGTCTTATGATCAGAGATATACGGTAGTAATAGCAGCACTCCAATTCTGGTATGTGTTCGTGAACTGTAAGGAAGGAAAACACAAAAAGGCACACAGATTCGGGATTCTAGAAAGTAAGCTGAACTTTGGGTATGGGTACGGGTGACTGTAAGGTTGGGCCTTGATTCACGTACCGGTACCCAAAGTTTGATTTCTTTGTTCAGTTCGCGTATGGGTACGTGAATCTCCATCCTTACAAACAGAAAGTTGGGTAACTGTAAGGTTCGGCCTGAATGCAGCAGATCGGAACGATCTGATTCATTCATTCTTTTAGAAAAATGGTATGTTTCTAAGTAGTGTACTACAATAGAGTTACTTCGTTCGCTCCAAAATTCTTTTTATTAATTTACTTGAAATCAGTTTTTTGGAATCCACTGCCTGGCCGGCTGGGTACCTATCATGATATCTTTAGGATACATAGTGCTCCTATTGTGTATGGGGAATATAGGGAATAATTGAGGTCTTATCAATAGGCTGAGACTCGCTGACATGCAATGCTACAATGACGAAACAAAACAACAGATAAACCAACATGATTTCGGGTTGCTACGCATGGAGGACCAAGCTGCAAAGAATGTAAACAAACTTTGGCAAGTAGAAAACAAAGCCGTGGCAGAAGTCGAGCGAATACGGAAGGAGACGGAAGAAGCTATAAACGTTTTTGAGGACACAACAATCTAAACTGACATCAATGAAGCCTGCCCTCAAACAGATGTAAGCCATGACAGAGAAAACAGCTTCAATGCAATGCATCATAAATCAAATGTTATTGATACAAACTATGACGACTTGTCAGCGTCTCAAGGTTCCCAAGAGGATAACACCACTGGGACCAAGGGCGACTTTCCAACTTTAGATTTTCCCATCACTATCAGCATCATTGAAATAAAGTCGACACATGAAAGTGGCTTCTTTCATTCCAACAACAACAAAGACACTGCAAGGGAGTCTGTCTGTTGCAAGAATCTAATCGTCCGAAACAAGAATTGAGTCACAGGCATAGGACTGAGTAAACTCACACCTGGTGAAGAAAAGCACGTGGCACAAATACTGCATGAAGAAACCGATACTATAGATGATTACATTCCACCATATGATGACAAAATGACGAGGGAGACGGAGATCGACCTATGCCTTTGACACCAAGAGAGCCCGCGCTGCGAGAGCTCGCAGAGAAACGATCACCAGAGGCAAGAGAGAAGAGTACGGATCGAGCCCTAAGAGCTCTATTGCGTGCTAAAAATGAAGAAGACAGTGTTTCTGTCATGTCATCAATCGGTGATGCAATGTTGAGGGCAACCATCAGTGAAGGTTGTAGTTGTGAGTTAGTCCTGCAGGTCAAATTGAAGATCAAAATTCTTCGGACTCCTCACAATCGATTTTGAATGGACAATTAGCAAAGAACTAGCTCTACTCAAAGCAGTAGGAAGATAATATAAGCCATCTTTTGCATATACAACCAGATCAATTATCTTGTTTCATCGTCATCGCTACAACACTGAGTCCTCCCGATTTAGTGCTAAATGATATTTCTAGTGGAATGCCGGTCTCTCTCATGGGACGAGGATCACTCACGATCATTGCGAATCGGACAAGTTTTCTTTGCAATAACAGTGCGGAGATTGACTTAGCGAGCTTTTTGTAAACTGATGCCATTGACAAACGATGTCCAAATGGAGGATTGGCAACGATCGTGAGAGAGGAAGCACTTGATTTTGATTGCGTTTGGGCGAATAAATCATGCTTTTGTAAGCTCCCTGTCGTAAAGTCAACAAACTGAAGCACACCTGCTTCTTCTGCATTGAATTTTGCCGCTTTTATTGCATCTGCATCAATATCATTCGCAGTAACCGTATTGCTGCCCAAATCAGACACAGACAGCGCCTTAAACCTGATATCCTTCCATAGACCGTGATCGCAAAATAATGTACCCTGGAAAGGCGCCGGCCGATTGCGTCCCGGCGGTAGCCCTGCTAATATGGCAGCCCCTTCAATGGCTATTGTACCAGATCCACAACAAGGATCGAACAGATTAACGTTGAGTTTTGCTGTATTTTCAATTGTTCTTGATAGCGATCCTCCAAGAAGAGATTGCAATGGCCGCAAGTTCCAACTCGGGTTCAATCCACCAGTGACGCAGAGCGCGAAAGCTAAGTCCTCTCTTAAAGGTGCTTTGTGAGGATTCTTTCGATACCCTCGCATATGCATAGGGACTGAAGTCGCATCCAACGACACTTGCACCGTGTCTCTCTCTATCCGCACCAGAATCCGTATTGTCGGTTTCTTGCCAAGCTCGGATTCTCTGCTGGGGCCACTATCTTCAAGATCTAGCCCTAAAACTTCCCCAATAGTCTTTCTTACCCTGCCCTCGACAGCTTTTGTATGGATAAGCTTGCTCTTGGACGTGGTGACGTGAACTTGCAAATTCCACGGTGGTACCCTCGATTCAACTTGGGACTTCTTATTCAATTTGGTTGAAATGCCCAGCCAATGGCTCCAATCTTGCGCAATAATTAAGTCTTTGAGCTTGCGTTCAAGCTCAGGAAAGCCCCTTGCTCGAAACAGGGAAGGGATTCGAGCGCATAGACCTCGATCATTGTTTCTATCAAGGTCATCACCGTTCAGTCTAATGTAAATATGAGAGGCAGTACCAAGATACAAACACAGGATGTACAAATGTGTTAAAGTTGGTACTGATAGCTCAATGCCACCAGGAATCATACGTGGGATTGATGGAGACCGATCACTTGAAGTGCAGTCGTAACTCTGCCAACTCTGCAGGTATTTGATTTCTTTGAGAAGCAGAGGCTCGAGCCCAGGTAGACAAGTTACAAATAAAGAGAATGGTGGGCGTAATGGTTGGGGTTTTGGTTTTGTGTACTTAGCTTGATCTTTTTCGTGAGCTCGTTTTGTTCTTTTGGATTTAGGATCTGTCATGTTGTCCGTGTCAACATGATTATAATGTAAATTGTTGCTTCTAAGTCGAAGCGCCTCGTCCTTTTGTATCCTTTTCTTCCGTGTCTCAGATGACGCATCTCCAACCATACTGAATGCCTTCGTGGAGAAATTAGTGCGAGAAATCTGCGATAGGCACAACACAAACTTAGAAGGTGTCACTTTCCCAATTTCTGTAAGGTTCACTTCTCTACAATTGCGTTGAACTCGACAGTTTCTCGAAAAGAATATTGACCTTGACCGTGCCACGAAGTGTCTCATGTTCATTGCATTCATTTTTGTTCCAAATTGTAAGACTTGACGCGAATTATTGCTTGGTGATGGGTCCTTTAGGGAAGAGAATCGTTGCTAAATTATCTCTGATATTTGAACCCGACAGCGCACATCGAAAGAAATCGTAAGCAATGCAGCGAATAAATCACGTAACTTTACACAGTCGACAAGAGAAATGCCTAGCAAATTATGTCACATGTCGATCATCAACAGTCCATTCACATCTCGATGCCAATTTAGATAGGTTCGATCAAACAACATAATGGTCGTCGTTCGGAAAAACATAGGGTTTGTGGCGTATGCATCTGTGGCAATGTTTCTTCGAACGAGGACATGCATTTGATGTGAAGGGCACAGCTAACTTTTCAACTCACCGATGCTGATGTCCTCTCGACGAGGGTTTCTTGGTAGAACCAAACGATTGTCCTAGCGGGTCCTCGCTGATCGACGAACGGCAAGCTCCAGCGGGCACATTACTGAGCAGTTCAGCGACTTCCAAGAATGTGCTCCTGTACGTGTAGATTGATTCTTGCCGTCGTCTCACCTCGATCAGCCTCGTTGCCCGTGAACTGATGAGTGATGGGTGACGGAAATTTTGGGCCGTGGAGGCTGCCTTCGTGCCTCTTGGTGCGACGGGTGGGATTGGATACTGATTGGATATGTCTTGGATTTACCGATCGAATCTAAAGCATTTCCAAAACATTTCTAGAACGTTAATATAAATGCTTTCGAACTCATGAAAGGAATTGAGAGGTAGAAAATATTCTCACTCTCCTAGAGATCCATTCAGGAGTCATCGAAGTATACAGTGGTTACGCGCTTTCAAGTCGTCTCATTCAAACTTAAAATATTCATTGATCAATGGACTTGATTCGATTCCTGTAGTCTTCTCAATGCAAAATGAACCCTTGTTATATTTGTTGTTGCTATAGACAAATCTTTGATAAACACTCTTTGTACATTCTTTACGATTTACTCTTAACAGTGTCACATGTTCCGTTAGCTTGCCTCAATCTTCATTTCATGCAATGCCCTCAGTGCCAAGTTAACAAACAGCTCCACACCTTTGCTCATGACATCTTCATCCAAGTTGAATTCAGGATGATGCAATCCCAAATTTGTTGGGACTTTTCCTACCCCACTCTTGCAAATGCCCGCGCAGTTCGTTCCGACATGCGTTTGCAGTCCATCCTCGTTGGCATTACCACCTTGACCCAAAAAGAAAAAGGCCGAAGGCACCCCCTGAGCCAGGAACGCAAAATCTTCGGCTCCCATGGTCGGATTCACGTTCGTCACTTGCCCTCCCTTCGCCACCATGCCTGCCACCCGAGCCGCAAACGGATAAAGCTTACCATCATTTATAGTCACAGGATAATTATCCTTACTAAAAGTCGACGACGTCAAAACACACCCATGAGCCACAGCCGTATTCTCCGCAATCCGCACCAACCCCCGGCGCAACTTCAACAACGCCTCATCACTCAACGCCCGAATCGTCCCCCGCAGTACCGCCCTGGCAGGAATCACATTAAACGCCCCATCCCCCGCCTCCACCTGCGTCACACTCACAACCCCACTCTCCAACGGATTCATCCCCCGACTGACCAATGTCTGCACATTCAACACAATCGACGAGGCGGCGACGATCGGATCGACGACCAAGTGGGGAAAGGCAGCATGTCCTCCCACCCCCTCGATGTGGAGCGTGAACATATCCGCGGCGGCGAGCATGGGACCGGATCGGAAACCGATCTCTCCCGAGGGGAGGGTGGGCCAGACGTGCATGGCAAAGGCGTAGGAGGGGGGAGGGTGACGAAGTAGGACTCCTTCTTCGGACATGCGTTTGGCGCCGGCTCCTCCTTCTTCGGCGGGTTGGAATATGATTCGTATGGTTCCGGGGAAGGCGTACTTGTTGCTGTTCGGTAGTTGATGTGGTTGTTGTTGATGTTGTTGTAGTTTGAGAGATTGAATCAAATACACGGCTCCCAACAACATGGTCATATGAGCATCATGACCACAGGCATGCATCTTCCCGTAATGACGAGAACGAAACAAATCCACCGCCTCCTCCTCTCCCTCCAAGTCGGGCGGCAGGGGCGTTTTCTCCACAATGGGCAAGGCATCCATATCCGCTCGAAGTAAAACACACGGAGGCTCCCCGCTCCCAATGTCAACGACTACACCGAATCCTCCTCCGTCGTACTCGTCACTTTCCACATGGGGAGAATGAGTCTGATTGTCCCCCAAAGACCCGTCGGAATTGTAAAATTTGCTATGTACATTCTTCCCCCAACCGACACTCACATTCTCGATTCCCATTTCGTGCAATAGCCGTCGTACAATTTGTCCCGTGAGGCGTTCTTGGTACATTAATTCCGGATGACGATGGAGTAATCTTCGTATGGTAACCAGAGTGGGTTGCAGCCGCTCGGCGTTGTCACGGATGGAAGTTTGTAGTGTTTTGCTGGTAGGGACATTATCGTCGTGCGTTGGATTGGAGGCAAAGAATGATTGGACCGCGGACAATAAGGCGAGAGAGTCGTTGGATGGAGGAGCCGGCCAGGCGATTTGATCCATTTCGTGGTTTAGCCAACTGTCATCTTCGGTGTGGGGGGTGCATTCTAAATGGGAGGGGGAGGACGAACCCGTATGGCAGTGGATGGAAGATGGGGAGGAGGACTCTGTTGCGGATGATGCAAGGTATGACGAGAGGAATGCGAGTATCACGATGGGGATGATGCGGGGAGGCATTCGGGGTGGACAGAATCTTGAAGGTGGCATCGTGTATAATTTTTGGATGTGGTCACAGGGGCGACTGCCAAGGTCCTCTGTTGTTGTGCGAGTGACTGGAATAAAATAGAATGATTGAAGTCAAAAATCGAACGACAGCTGTTGTTTCTCGAATTATTCCACAAATCGAAACGCACACCAACGATCTACCTAGCTTGCCCAGCCACCACTCTTTGGGACCTTTTGTGGTACGGAATAGCGGAAATAAAAGAAATCTCTGACCTATTCTGACTGACCCCCTTGGGCAACAACCACGTGATGGTATAATAATACACCTCTCTCGAGTCTGGCGGAAATCATACCATCTCCTTCCGGAATGCGAACTCGCGAGCAAGTAGAAACTAAAAATAGAAGGGGAATACCTGTATTGTACCATATAGTGGTATCTATGGCTATGGGCAGGCTGTGGGCTGTGGTCCGGTGAGGGTCCGGTGTAGGGTATGAAATAATGAATACGGTACAATACCAAGTGTGGGGCAATATTATACAATACAATACCAAACCGCTACATACGTTACGATACTATGGAGACACATACACGGGCTACATGAGATTGTACGTCGCTAGAGGTCTCTAGAGAGACGTAGGTACCAAGTTGAGGCGGTTGAGGCTTATTTGTGAGAATCTTTCCTGCGTTGTGGGAAGATTTTTCATGATAACTCCTAGCGAATCCAAATGACTAATGATTCCTCACAGTAGTCCTCATGACTCTTTCTGAGGTAAAAGTCGTATTATGTCTAGCATAGACATAGAGAATACCATAATAATGACTTGAGACTTTGTGACCCGATCCATTATGTACATCATCATAGCTCATCATCTTTGACACAAGCCTCTATAATATCATCATCTAGACAAACATACTACAGTACGTCGATCAGTTGAATTACATTTCTGACGACCGGTTTTCATCGGGTTGGACAACACAAAATCTTTAATGAAGGAATGAATATTGAACACATGGTGTTAGTAACATAAAATCCGATTTTGATTCCTACGTGCTAGAATCCTATGTTCAAATGATACAAATCTCGTATAACTAGGTGTTTCTATTCCACACAAAAGTCCCCTTCTTCCCACAAAGATCTGCGCAACGCTGGAAGAACGAAAAACAATATCGAGGTAGATCGAGGTGCAGCCGTGACGCTGACAACAGCCCACCGACATGAACTAACCATAAAACAACGACGACACAACCCGTAACCAATCGTAACAATGGACATCCTATTCCCCTGGCGGAAACAACCGCAGCCCCGTCCCCCCCAATCCTCGTCTCAAACCTCCGGAAGCAGCGGGCATTATCACTCGCTGCCCCATCCGGAGGAGCATGCGGCTCGCTATGCTAGGGCGAAAGGTGGCGGTGGCGGTGGCAACTACGACGAGTACTATGATGGTTATGCATCGTTTCGCGATACTAGTTTGGGGAGTTCCGGTTCCAAGGAGCATGGGGGGAGTTTGAGGTCTTCCATGATGAGTCGAAGGTGAGGAATTGGTTCTGTCAAAGTGTTGTTTTTGATGCTGGAGTTGAGTTCATGTTTCGGTGGCTCAGTCAGTTTTTAATCTGATGTGCATTCCATTGCGTGTATTGGCAGTGTGTATTCGTCAGTGATGGGTGATTCGCACTATCCGAAGAGTCACTCGCAAAGGTAAGACTACATCATGATATTATATACTTTGTTCCAATCAATCTTTTCATTTGGTAATAATAAGTTAATTCGTACAACTAACTGTTTGAATCCAATTTCAAATCAATAATGAATAATGAATCCTAAAACACAGCAGCAGAAACTTCACACCCAATTCCTCCGACATGGACCTTTCTGACGGCGACAAAACCTCATCCACAGTACGCTTCTCCGAGGCATCAGGTTCACGTAGAATGCCGAGATCCCGGCATAGTGCTGTAGCAAGCTCCATGCATTCTCGTATGTCTGCCATGTCCGCTGATTCTGCCATGATGATGAATCAATCCTCTCGTTCCATTGGGGGTGCCGGTGGGGGGAGAAGCAACGACGATCGTTTTCGCCATTCGATGGGAGCTGGAACTTACGACGAAGATGTCTCACAAGCGTTTCTCATGGAGGAGCAGCAGTATGCATCCCTCACTGACTCCTTTACGAATAGAAATCAGGCCATGCTTCAGCGCCAACAGCAATCGCAGCAACACTTGGATTTACCACCTATGGAAGAGGAGGAGGAGGATCTTCCACCCTCACCACTGCGTCAACTTCTTGATGCAGTTAACATGTCGATATTGCCCAATACACTTCGTCTCTCATCTTTGGCCCAGGCGGTGGAATTCTTTGATCATCGAGATCGAGCAATGCACGACTCTGAACTGCAAGAAGGAGCGGCATACGTCCTCTACCACAAATTAGGCCTCGCCCTTCGCCTAAGCAAGGGAATGGACACGGAAGAAGCCGACACCGCTGCCCACGCCTCCGCACTTTTGCCCAACAAAACGGGGGAACCCAAACACTACTTGTCCTACCAACAACATCTCGCCAGCTCCACGCAACTCCAACAACAATCCGAATACGATAAAGAAATAGCCATGATTTGCTCCTGCCTTGAAATGGTTCATCGTGCCAATCCCGATGCCATCGCCCAAACATGGGATGAATGCGGCGTCGAAATCCTACCCCTCCTAGTATCGGTCTTAGAACGACCCTTTCTAAAAATTGAAAGAGCGGTATGGAGGGCCATGCAAGAAAAGTCCAATGTTCCAGGGAGTTTGGAACGAGCGGCCGCCGTGGCAGTGACGCGCGATCAGAAATTGGCCGTGCAAAAGGTCACCAAGGTGTTGGCGATGTATAGCCTCGTCCCCGAGGCAAAGCGGCCCATGTGCGAGTGTGCGGGAATGTTGAAGTGGTTAACACGGATTATTGACACTCACAATTACAATCGGGTCAAGCCGGGTGCTCCCGCCATTGGTGGTACGGCGAGTGTCAAGTCGAATCTGGCTAGGCCAAATGATCACAAGAATATGGATGTGCATTCTACGGAGAACGAGAAGAGGATGGAACTTGCGTCTCGTGCTACTT
This sequence comes from Cyclotella cryptica, assembly GCA_013187285.1. Classification (NCBI taxonomy): domain Eukaryota; phylum Bacillariophyta; class Thalassiosirophyceae; order Thalassiosirales; family Thalassiosiraceae; genus Cyclotella; species Cyclotella cryptica. Next base: position 429,647 of record JABMIG010000119.1, read on the forward strand.
CTGGTTCGGGCTTGTACATGACAGAAGCAGCTCGGTTTAATACAATTGCAACCTTGACGAATCTTGCGGCTCTTGAGGAAAATCGGATGCCCATGCTTCGAGAGCCGGGGCTTATGGACAATGTTTGCCGAGCGGTGCACAATGAACGTAGTGATGTGCCAAAACAATGCTCTGCGTTGGCAATTATGAACCTTTCCAATGGGGATCCGGATCACGTCCCTGAAATGGCGAGTAATGATTTGGTATTGGAAACATTGCTCAAGTTGATGAAAGAAGACAATCCCGAGACAAGACGGAATGCGGTTGTGACGATTTTTAATATTGCCTGTTCGGATCAGAATACGGTCCGTCTTGCGAGATACCGTGATGGAACAATATTGGAAGCCTTGACGAATTTGGTTGGGTCGGACGATCCTGTTCGTCTTCATGATGAAGCTCGGGCCAGTGCGGCTGAAACGATCTTCAACATGAGTTGTTCTGATATTGCAGAGACTACAGATCGTATGGCCAATCACGCTGGTTTGTTGGAGTGTTTGGCTGTCACCCTTCGTGGTGAGCATACAGGTCTCGAAGTCAAAATGTATTGTTCGGCAACGCTGCGCCGTATGGCAGAGTTGATACGGTATCCAATGATTGCTCAGGGTGCCTTGCTTTCGGCATTGGTCAAGGCATCCACCTGGACTTCCACAGATTGCATTGCTGAAGCATTCCGGGCTCAAGCGTTGGTGCCGGAGAATTGTGTCATTATGGCCCAACATCACGGTTTGCTCAACTCTCTCAGTCGTTTGGCATTGACAAGAGGGACGGGTCCAGATATTGATAAAGTCCGCGACGCCGCAGTTGCTGCCATCGAACTAATGAGCCGTCAGGACGAGGCAAGAGCGTTCTTGGCTCAAAATGAAGGGATCATGATGTCGCTCACCCGTGCATCCTATGGGGAACAAGGTTCATTGAAAGAATCCATGAGGAGGAGTGTTGTATCTGAGTTTGATGGGAGTGCTTCAGGGTCATATGCTGATTTATCAAGGAGGATGGGTGATGACGAAGATTCGGATGAAGATGCATCTTTGCAGTCGAGAAGAATTCAAGTTGCTCTTAAGAATTTAGTGTCTGCAATGTAACTGTATGTCATTGAATCATTTCCATAACTTTAAGTCGGATACAAGTTAACATTAGAGATTAATGGTCACTCCCCTTTCCTTATATTCAAATTGTGGGCCACTAGCTATAAGGTTTAACTGTTCTAGTTTTGACTTGGTTTCATCATTAGTGGAGCTACTGCAATTTGGTCTTCGACTCTTGTACAATTACCCAAACAAGGAAATCTCATCTTACATTTTAACTGCATGACCTGAATTTACAATATTTGAAAAGTTTTAAATACATGATGCACTAGAGAAAATTCTATGTAGGTACAGGCAAAGGAAGGCAAATAAGTAACACCTTCTCTCACTTGAAATATGGCAGTAATCACAAGAACCCCAGCAAAATCTTGGTAAGTGGTAACAGATATTCATAGTGAAATGAAGCTCCTGCCCATGCATAACCATTCTTAATTTCTAGCATTTTTCATGTTACTGTACCATGTGAACTTGCTATCAGCTGTTTGTGATATTCCCGCATGCTTTTTGTGTAAAAGAGCATAAAGGTCATTGGGCTTGTAAATACATAACACCAGGAGGATACTATGCAAGCATTGTTGGTGTCTAAGCAAATACCATTGATTAGTGTGTTCATCTGTGATAAATGTTTTTGGACTAAGACATCACAGCCCTACTTGTATTGATAAGACTCAAAGAAAATGTGCTGCCACTTAAAAACTATCATAAGCCACATAAGTGTTAGTTACAAAGAATATCTTAATGCTATTGTTGTGGCCGCACAATAACACGAAACTTTTATCATTATCAAAATCAACCAAAAACATCCTAGCTGATGGTTGTTTTTCTGTTGTAAGCCACTTATGACAAGATGTAACCACGTGTGAAGAAAACCAAAAATTCTTTGACTCATTCAACTGTTAGGAAGGGGTGCCATGAGAACTATTTTTGAGTTCGCATTCAACTTTAACAAACAGGAATCGTTTGCTACATATCTATGTTCCTTAACCATCTATCTGCAGTGTCCACAAATATCCACACATGAAAGAATCTTGAACTCTCATCTCTTCATTAATAATACTTTTTTTGTTTGCAATTGTAACATCACCATCATTTCCCTTGGTTTACATTTTTTGATTAACTGAACTTGTTCGCACCATTTACTTTATCTAATTTTCATGAAAATTATTTTGCAAAAATGTCATTATTGAACTCATTTAAATGTTTCGAGTTTGAGGTTTGACGTGCTAAATCCTACATATGGCTCAAGATAGACAGACCAAAGATAAATGGTGCTTTTGGAGTTTGTATTGATCGTGGAGTAATAGAAAATCATACAACAAAGGACAATGAAGCTCCATTCATACATTGGTTCAATTCAGTTGATTTGTCATCATAGAAATCCTTTTGTAACCAGTACCTAATGTGAGACATAATATGATCTCACTGTCTTTATACATCAGATGTATTCTAAATGCTGACAGTTTGTCTTCTACTTCTAGCTTTTTTTGTTTTAACTTAGTCGACATACAGAATGACACCTTCAATAGGATTAAACAAATTGCAAGAATGACACCTTCAAAAGGATTAAACAATCAAATGGCTTTGGTCTTCAATATGTGGGAGTGATTTTATATAAGTATGACATGAATTGATGTCTGTGATTTGTGTACTGATTTTGTGTCACATGCCATTGACTAACAAATGGGAGATCAATCTTCTTCATAGCAAATGAAAACGGATACCGTAGGATATGGTTTACCCTGTGTCTTGGTGTTCGTTTGATCCTGATGCAGCTCACAGAAAATGTTGGTCCACTGTTTCCTTTTGCATATGAAGAAATAAAAATGCATCTCAAACTTCAAAATGAATTGAAGATCACTCAATTGATCCATGACAATTTTTTTGACATATGATGGAATGCTTACACCTTCTCATCTTTATAGAGTTAACTGAAAATATGTTTCAAGCAATGTTGACAAGGAATGATGAGAACATTTGATGCAGTCTGGCTTGTTACCATAACATTTTTCCCTTACCTAGATATAGTCTCTAAATATTTAACTTCATTTGGATGATTTATTGAAATGTGTAGAGCTAAACACAACCATGCTTGAAAAAGATAATATTCTATTTTTGTAAATGTTCTTGCAAGTTTGTGAGTCATATGGGTTTTGAAATCGCTCCTATCATCCAGAGATGCCCACAGATAAAACAATGTATGGACTCGTTATACAGATGATCATATGGATTTGGTGAGTACATTAGGACTTAGAACCCTTTTTGCTTAGCTGCCATTTTGTGCAATATAATGTGGTATGTTGGCTATACTTTGTTTGAGAATTATCTTGGTGTGATTATGGATGCTTTCTGTTTCTGGTTGCCTGGAATTTTCTTGCATGGAATTCACTTGCAAGACTACAGTGGATCTCTGAATTTTGGGGATAAAATGAGGAAAAATATACATTGCAAAATCAAATGCATGGGTGAAGAATTCTTTTGGCGTGTACACATGTCTACAGATACAGAAGTGTTCCATGACACGAAATAATTTAGTCACTGGTCTATGGTGATATGATGCAAATCCCATACTTCCTGAATGTTGAAAGAGAGCAGTTTTACAAAATTTGCTCATCGAAATATCCTGTCAATGATTATGCGACCATCTCATTATGCATTGTCTCCCAACTGTCCTTGTTGCATCTCACAATGACACACTTAAGACACAATTGCATTTTCGAGCATGTTATCATTGGGCGTCTATGATTAGTCACACTCCTTTTCAGAAATTTTCAAATTTGACAAAAGGATGTCTTGGAAGAGGATTAATTGAGAAAACAGGAAGACAATCCGTTCATCTTCTTGGATTGTTTTCTTTACAAAGTACAATCATGTTCCAATAATGCCAAAAACCGGAAAAGATGTGGTCCTCACGGTCGCAATGTGTTACGATGACTGAAGAGAGACGGTATAAGCACAAACTATTAATGCACGAACTGCAGACTTATTACCCTAGCCCAGCGTAATTTTACATCATCGGATTTGCAATTGTAGTTTGTTGTCAAACTCGATCAAATTTTAAGTTACATCAGAACGAGGCAGTACTGCCCACTTTAGTCACGTGGACTTTTCGCTGTATTGTCTTCATTCTTTTGCACTACATGTGGTAGAAACTTTCCATTAAACGTGATTACCACTCGTTTCTCTCCATGCTTTCCGGTAGTTGTACCAACATCGCAATAGAAATCAATAGCTGACATGATTCCGTCGCCAGACTGCTCATTAATGATTGATTTGATAGCCTCGCCGTAGTGCGTGATTGCTTCGTAAGTTCGATAGATATTGGGCTCCTTCAATATGTCAGAATCAAACGACCTCATCGGAAATATAGCTTGCATATCCTGCAGATCCTCTTGCGACAATGTCGGGAGTGCCTCCTGGAGTTTCTCAGCAATCTCTGGACTCAATTTAGCTTGGCCTAACATTAATTGGGCTGCATACGTGTTTGTTACTCCAAGCTTCGATGCGAGAGAATCGTACGTTAGACCTGCCTTAGCTTTTGCGTCTAGGAGACGTTTTGTTCGCTCAGCTTGATCGGTAGCATTGATGCTGGCGTATCCACGGGAAGTGACAACATGCAGTTTTCCCTCAAACGAAAATGACTGCTGATGAGACGATGGAATGCAGCGATTGAAAAATGCAGAAGCTCGTCTCGCAGACAAGCAAGAGCGGGACATCATCATGACTGAGGGAAGTGGAAATTCTGAAAGTATGACAACAGATGACAACTGAATCTGGATTTTTTGTTTTTATGTAATACCTATGATGATGTATGATGATGTAACGTCACAAAACAACGCATTCGTTCGGATGTTTTAGGCCAAAATCTGTAGAATCTTGATTTCTATGCAAGCGTTAAGAATTTTACGACAATATCTACGGCATCCTCATGATTTTTTGTGTCTGTTGTTTCACTCGCTTCTAATATTGCTGAAGAAGAGGCTAAGAAGGAGTATTTAAGAGATGATATTTGGACCTCGCCAAAGTTGTTCGAAACTGTTCTAAATGAAAGATTCTAAAATTCCAGATTGATAAGCTTGGATCCTGATGGGTCGCTTCGAGATTTCCGCGTAAATTCGAGAAAAAGATTTGAGCATTGACAGAATTTTTCCAGTCAAAAGAATATCTCAGTGATAAGATGTCCACAAAATGTCAAGAGATACATTAAAGCATATCTTATAATACATGCAATGCAAGTGGTGCCAACTAGAGAAAATGAATGGTATCTTTCCTGTTTACTTTGGGGGAGCATATTTTATAGAGGTTGGTCCCGTTCAGGATTCTGGGAATGGGAGGCCGGAACCCCGGTCCGGGAAGGCCTTCCTGTCCCAGGCCTTCCTTTCCTAAGGCTTTGCTCCCGGAAATTTTGCCGGGAAATGGGATGACGTGTGCATATGTGCATGTAAAGTAGAGACTTTTATCGATTATGTAATTACAGTTGCTGCGCCACGTGGTGCGAAGAACTGGAGGCTGTCGCTGATGCAAGTTTTAATGTTCTGCCGTTTATGTAGTGATCCCGGCTAAATCCCGCCCTTAATCCCGACCAGGATCCCGTCTAGGTACCCGGGAGCAATTCCCGATCCCATCCCGGTCTCAAGACCCTCTATTCCAGGATCATCCCAATCCAGAAAAAATCACCGGGAAGGGATCGGGACCAACCTCTAATATTTTATCATATTTTTCCTCCTGTCATATCACTGCTCTCCCTCTGCCATGCTCTCCACCCCTCCACCATTTGCTAGAGATGTATGGTGAATTTTTCTGACAACAAAGGTTTTTCAGCAAACATGAAGAGTTGCAGGAAGCAACCTGCATGGGCATGTTTCTGTGAGAAAGGAGAGTCTGATGATAAAGGGTTTATAACATCCAGGGTTGTTTTATTAGGTGAAAAAAATTAATGCCAACAAAATCAAAAAACATATAGTATTATCTGGTGTGGGATCTTGCAGACTGCAATATGCGGTGATGCTATAGATAACTAACCTCAGATGGTAGCTGCCATATTTATCTTTCATCCAAAGTTTGCAGATCGAACAGGTAAATCATTATTCCCTCTACTCTGAAACAAATGAAAAATATAAAAGTTATTAGCTGTTGCTGCAAGACTTTTGAGCAGCTCTGTGAGCCTATAAATCGGAAGATGTCTTGTTTCGTGAATTCATCAGAGACGAAGACTGTTAGCACCCAAGCCCATGGTACGTGGTCGGTAAAATTGCCTTTCTTGATTAAATGCTGTGCATAGCTTCAGTTGGTCAGAGGCAACCACACATCAAAAGAGACATCAAAATGTTGTTTTTTTGCAACATCTCATTGGAGGCCAACGTGAATTTGTTGCAGGTAACCACAAGTAAAAACAAAAATGTTCTCTATTCACATAACAAGCTACATTAAGATACAATTTTATACGTAAGCACAAAAAGATAATGGCTGCCCGTGTATCTCATTAGCAGAATAATATTTCTTAGTTACCTGTATCAGTCAATAGTTAAAAAAATGCCTTGTGTAGAAGGTTGATGGTGAGGAGGAGGAGGAGGACAAAAACCTCTGTTACTGATAAATAAGACCTTTCAATAAAAAATGTAAGGTTTTGAATTTACCACAATCAAACAGGCTTCTAGTGTCCCAGCCTGTTCTTATGCAGTGAAAAGTCACCCACAATCTTTTTGGCTATGTCTAACGCTAACTTTAGACAGTTTATTTAGTTTAGAAAATCTTTCAGCTCCCCAAAATTAATTGCTTGGATTGCAGTGTTTTTCCCAAAAAATGATACTATTTCATCTTCCGAAGAGGATGAAAAATATTGTGTAGAAACTTGTTTGTTCATGTGTAAACAAGAAATGATGTTGAAGAGGTAATCCAATGTATTTGGATAGAATCTTTGATAAATCTGCCTGGCATCTATTCCTTAACTCCTCAACAGTGACACTTGATTGGCCATATCAAGTGAGAATAACAAGTAGTATGCCAAGCAAATGATACCATCTGAGCACTTACAAACTAATACAGTGACCCAATGAGCCAACTTTATAACTTCAGAAATGAATACAATGTACTGTCATGGCAGTTTAATTGTTTTTGGAAGGAACAAGAGTTATGCATATGCTTGGAAATTAGCCATTACAATTTTTATCCAGAAAGGATTAACTTGGGACACTGGATATCATTATAGCAGTAAGGCATCAGCAGTGCAAGATGCTAAATGCTTCATAGCATATGGAAACATCAGAAAAACTAGAATATAAGAAATAATTGTTCCAGTGCATCCTATATCATCAATACTAAGATGTACAAAAGTAGCCAAATTACACATAAAGATAAGGGAGACTTGAGATACATGCATAAATCAGTTCGTTATGAATAGTCCTGAATTAAATTCTATCGGGAAAGGAATCAATTCTGGGGGAGGGATATCAAAATTCTTCCAAAACAACTATGCCCTTGTGATTTTTATGTGAGGAACCATCCAGAACATAAGCTTACAAGACTGAATTAAAATTATTGAGATAACAGGATGAAAAGCAAGAATGAAACCTATGATCTTCCCATCATTTCATTCCATATTTCATACAGACTGTAATAAAAAATCCACTGGATTACAGTTAAACCCCATTATTGAAGCATAGTATGTCATGAAGGGATAAGCATCAAAAAATGGACTCTCAATTTCTCAATTTGTCAAAAAAGGTCTAAATGTCAAACCATTAATATTTCTATTTTGATCCCAAAATATTAGACTCATGACAGTCTATGTGAGTCTTTTTAGAAGTAAAATCATAGAGTATTTGAATTTTGGCCGGAAATGACTTGGGAATACATTGCCTCTAAAGAGGCAAAAGTCCAGGGATTTGTTGAACAGCACTGCCCAGAATACCACAGGTATGCTCTGTTTGCATAAATGTATTGTCTTGCCATCAACTGAAATATTTGGGAAAAAGGATGATGACAAACATCATCATCTAAGTTTTTCTATTCTGTCTTCATCTCTCACTTCCAAACAAGATTGTTTTTGTCTTGTCTGCCCCCTACCACAAGGAACTAGCTAGGCATGTAGTTCCTATTAGTTTGGTGTCTCAATATTCTAATTACTTTTAGGGATTATGGTGGTAGTCCTGGCAAGTTACACCAGCAATCATCTCCATACAACCAGAACCATCACTCAGAAGATGTTGAAGAGGGTCAAACAGGGTACATCTGAGAAGAACAAGAATTCCACCAATCACAAGAGGCAACAGGGTGGGCACTAAAAACCATGGATAGGTTAAAATGTTGTGAGAGTGGTGGTCTTAGGGAGAAGGAAGGGGACAACTGGGGGGTATCAATGATTGTGATCATATGACAACTGTTTGTTTCTAGCAGCAACAAAACCAATAATTACAAAAAATGCAAAAAATGCAGATACAAGAAGGGAATCTTGAGAAAGCTGATCAACATGTCAGCAAGACCTACAGGATCTTCAAGAGGTTGTTGAGGGTGAAACCGGTAACGAAGCACAGGAACGAACTTGTGGGAGATGAGGATACCAATGTGTGATGTAACAATAATGCATGGCCAGGTATATTAGTTATTTTAAAGATGTTTATAGATTGCGATGATGACCAATGATTATACGTTATTTTCCTATATAGTTAATAAGACTCATGATATTTCTGTAATACTATAACAAAACGATAAATCATATTTGTCTAAGGCTTTAAGACAAACTCCAATTAATTTCAAAACATCATATTGCTGTCATTGTCCTTAGTGTTGATGTCATTGTTATCAACTACACTTTCATCACTCTCATAATGTCCAGGAAGGAAGTCGTGCATCAATCCTATCATTTCCATTGAGATAGTGGATCTTCATTCATATTCAGGACCAGAAACAGCTTGAATCTGACAAGAACAAACCAACCCTGTACAAAAAATGTGAACTAGAACAATAGATTCTAGATTCCAAGAAAAGTCTCATTTTTTCACTTTCAGCTGACAATCATTCAGTACAGCACGGACAAGAGTCTTGCATTTCATGCATACCCCACTGACTAGATTGTCTGGGCAAGGTATAATATTTCTAACACACAGCAAATAATTGTTACATGAGGATGAAGTCGTCCTGCAGTAGGCTTGGATAGCTGCCAAACCAATATATTGTATGCCTCTCCACTTCAAGGATACCCCTTATCTACAAATATTTTGTAGCCACCAATCCTCCTCTTGACGCAGCCACAACTACATGGGAAGTTATTTCACATAAAAAATCTTTCCATCTTGGACATATGCAATAGCACTATTTGTCATGGTCTTGTAATATTATCCACAAAAAAACATCTTTACTTACACACTCACTTGTACACTCCCACTTGAATGATACCCCGATACCCCATACAAGAATCCAATGACATTGTGAATTGTGTGTTCATGGTGGTTTGCCGTAATGGTATATTGTTGCACTTTTTGAGGAGATGGAAATGTAGCTTGGCAAATGCATGATTGCACATATGCCTGACAATATATTTAAGCACATTGATCAATATGTGTAGACACTCAGATGGTGTACTGCAAAAAATCAAGCACAAATGTTTCCATCAGAGGGCAATGACTTGGAATTACGCAGTGGTTTAATGAGGTTGTGAAGAAAAATGAACCCCTCTCAGGTCAATCCTGGCATCAAAAGGAATCATGACAAATCAATCCCCAATGGTTCACGAGCTGATGCCATGGTGACATGCAAGGAAGAACCACATAATGTATCAAGAGGTACTTGGACTCACAACAGCGGTTGCTGTATTGGGTAAGACCTAGAACAAACAAGAATGCTATGAAGTGATGTATCTTTGAATGATATGAATTGATACATCTTTTGGAATGGAGCTCATGACAATAAGACCATGCCAGAATTTGGATGATTGTGCCATACTTGTAAACAATTATTTGCCACAATCTCCACAACATTTACCAAAAAGGGGGTTTGAATGGATTTTGGCAAAAATAATTACAAGACAAAGCTAGGCAATGGCATTCTAAACCACTTCTAGAATCAGTCCAAATAGGATGTTTGGAACTGGATATTTTGATATTTTGACCAAAAAATGAATTACAGCATAGTCGCCGATTTAGACATTTAGAAAGAGAATTCATGTACAGCAGCTACCCAGTGTTGTGCCAATTTACAATGAATTTAGAATGAATCTAGAAGTGATTTGGAGATTTGGATTTCTAACCCTTGGGAACAATTTTGGCAGGCACTGCTTTGTTCAAGATCTGTTTCAAATGCCAATACCTGTGAAAAAGCTTTTAGAACAAATGTGCATACTCCAACTTTCATGACACTTTTCCATGATCATTTGTGCCAAAACTTTCATGATTGTTCTGCTACTATAACGTGTACGATCAAGCCATATAATATTCAGCAAAGATTTTCCAAAATCTTGACAGTATGTTCAGATAAAAGCAGTTTTGATAAACTTAGTTGGAAATGTTGTCAACAAGTCATCACGTGTCGTGGCGATGCTGACAATGTCGGCTGAAAACGGCCGACATCACAATGTCGCCAAGGACATGACTGGGAGTCAATATCTTAGTCACGTGTCGGCATATTTTGCGTCACGACATTTGCGAAGCTAGTGCGAAGCTAGCACGTCGGGACAGATGTCTTCCGATGTCGTCTTGGGCAAGCCACGACATTGCTCATGTTGCCGGCATGTCTCGTGACATTTTCACAACACGTCTGCAAGTCGGCAGACAACATGTCGTTTGGGGGGTCTTGGCGATGTGACGTGACGCCGACATGTCCAACTAAGTTGATAAAATTGGAACAAAAACAATTACAAGGCAAACTGAGGTGGGTGCCTGCCATAACTCATTTTTTGGTCCAAATGTCCAAATATCCAGTTCCAAATGTCTAGAACCGGTTTACATTGATGTTGTCTAGCTTTTTCTTGTAATTATGTTGACAAAATCCGTCCCAAACCCCCATTTTTGGTGAGTGTTGTGGAAATTTCGGCAAATAATTGTTGAAAATTATGAGAAGATCATCCAAATTCTGGAGTGATGTTCCAAAATTTGGCACTATCATATAGAACTGTCTTGAAGGTTGGAGTAGATCAAAATGTGGAAAAATAACAAACTTTCCATAAAGGACAAATTGTTTTAAAAAAATTGAAATTAATGCTTGTTTGAACATTTGGAACACATTTGGAACCAATTTGGCTGTTCCAAAAATGTGGATATTTGGACATTTGAACCAAGAAATGAAGTACAGCATGCATCCACAGTGAATCTATGCCTATTTTGTCAGAGTCTCCATCTTAGCAGACATGCAGTGATGTGTGCACCACTTGGACAAGAAATTGATTGCCACATCCATCCATTGTGAATCTAAGCCAATAATGTTAGGTTCTCCATCTGAGCAGGTGCATCATTCCCTGTAACTATAGATGGTTGCTTTTGACCTAAGCCATTGGAGGCAAAAAATATTAAGAACTATTTTTGTTGATAAAACGGTATACAACTTGTTGGTCTTGATAAATTATGAGCTATGTGTTTATTAATTACAATGAACAAATGAGGATAGAAGGGCAATGCAATCCCTTTCATCCTAAAATGAAACAATTGGATATTGTGTAGATTCTACACCATCCTGGTATGTTTATACCCTTCTTTTGAGTGTGTTCTCTATATGGGTATTCTCCTGTTGCTGAGATCCAAAGATATGGATCTTTGCCCTTGTAAGGATCCTTCCTCACTTAGGAGGTTAGGGTGAGTCCTTACTTGGGAGTTTTGTTTTTGGTAGATAGGGGTACACCATAAGGTAGGTACTTGGCCTATGTCACTCGCCTTATGAATGGAGGATCAGGGTGATTTGAAGAGGGGGGAAAACCAACACAAGGTTAAAAAATTATCTATGTCTCTCATGTGGCTAATGTAATGCACGGAAAAGTCTGTCACTGTGTGGTAAAGCGGAAGTGTTTATACAGGAGAGGGAGATAACACATGAAAATATCATTTATAACTGGTTGAGACGACTGTTTGTTAAAAAAAGTGTGACTCTTCTGATGTTTAATTTTTATGATTTTGTTCCGCGTTGAACCCTGATTGTCCCATGTGTATAAATAGTCATGATTGTTCAAGGATCACTTTCATATCGACTCTCTGATTTGCCAAGGATACCATCTTTTCTAAGAAGTACTTGATCACCAATTTTGTAATCCCAATCACGGCGTGAGCAATTTTCCCACATCATGTTGAGGTCAGTTTGGAGCTGCCTATGTTCTCCAATTTTATTCTATTCAGCAAGGAAGGGAATATCAAACAACATGTCCCTGCCAAAAATTGCTGCTCCTGGGAAGGCCTTAGTACTGTGTGTTAAGTTGAGCAAATGGCCCATGCAGCATTTGTTAGGAACACATCGATGTCACTGGCAACTACTCTATTGGCTGTGTCTAGTTCAGCAGGGTGGAGCATTGCTGTAATTACTTGATGCACCCACTCCAGTATTGCTTTCGCTTGAGGGTTCTTGACACTGGTTGGATTATGCTTGATCCCATATAATTCACAAAGGGCTTCAAAGTAAAGTTTGAATTTGCTTCCATTGTCATAAAGAATGTATTGACAATGTGGATAATGGCTAAACCAGGTCTTATTTACTAAGTTACTTATCATTGCAGATGATTTGTCAAAGTATGGTAACTTAGTGTTGTTATGAGTCTTAGTGCCCCTTTGCCGCTTTGTATCCATGGGAGTAACCGCATATGTTGTTACCGGCAGTTCAACTGCCCCAAACCAACTAGAAGCTGGATCTATCATAGTTAGACACATAAAGTCAATTTCTGTCCCATCATTACCTTTGAGAGTGTATGGCTCAATAAGGTCTACAAACAATGCCTCCCAAGGGTTTGTGATGACAAGCTTTGTAGGGAATTTCCGATACTTGTTAACTTGACATATGCAGCAGTTTTTGACATGTGATTGGAGGGTACGTCTTCTACCTTTCCAATACATTGTGGCATGTAGCGTCTCTTCAAGATGTGTGTGTCCAGGATGCTGGAAATAGTGGTGATAGCAACTAACTGCTTGATTTTGAAGAATTTTGGGGATGACCATCTTGCCATCATTACATAATAATTTTGTATCCTCTACTAACTGAGTGGAAGAATTATCATGCTTACTTAGTTTCTTCAAAGTTGCATTTTTTGTCTGAGCTTGTGCAATTTTCTTTACTGTCAATGGGTAAATTGCATATTCATCACTGTGATTGGACGAACACCCCATTGATATCTTCCTGGTGATCATGAGTGCTTTCTTTGCTTGTTGCATGCTCGGTGTAGTGACACCAGCACTAGGTGAACGTCATCCAATTAGTGTTGTCATATGTTGGATTGGACCTGAGTCTAACCTAGAGATGGCATCAGCAACAGTATTATGGATGCCTTTGATGTGAACAATTTTGGGACCACTCCTCAAGTAATATTATCCGCAAATAGACACGGTCTGAGGTTAGTCCAAGTGCACTTTGGATCAAGTTCTTATGGTCTGTGTAGACCTTGATTGTTTGTCCCCACAGCATGCCTTTGAACTCTTTTAGTGTCTCCACTATGACCAGTAGTTCAATTTTGGGGTCACATCGTATTTTTGTTGAGTAACAGCCAATTTTCTGTTGAAAAGCACAAGAGGCCGATTACCTTGAGTAATCACCAAGCCAAGTTGCTTAGACAAGGCATCAGTGTATATTTCAAATTCTTTTGAAAAATCAGGGTAGGCTAAAACAATATCCTTGATCTTAGTTTTTTCATTGTTGAATGCTAATTGGTGGACCTCATCCCAATACCAAGGTCTCTTTTTGGTTTTCTTGGCTTTGGTGACTTTGGTATGGCCACACTCTCCTACTAATGAAATGAGTGGGGCAAGCATTTCAGTACATCTTGCCCAAAGATCTCTATATCTATAGTACTGGACCATGCCTAGGAACCTACGGAGGTCTTTGACTTGTTTTGGCAGTGTTATTGCAAGGATTGCCTGCACTTTATTTGGCTGTTGATTTATGCCTGTTCTGGTTAGGATATATCCTAAGTACTCTGTTTCAATAGCACAAAATTTCGATTTTGGGGCGTTGACTCGCAAGCCCTCTTCTTGAAGCCGGGAGAGAACCAACCTTAAATGTTCAAGGTGGTCATGCAGGCTTGCCATGGTGATGCATAGCAAACCCTCCAGATAAGTTCTGACAAACTCTAAGGCTGCCAAGAGCTCTGACATTTCTGCCTGGAAGATGTCGGGAGAACCTGCAATCCCCATTGGTAATCTGTGTATGAATACTGTCCCCATGGAAAAATGATGGTGTAGATTTTGGATGCATCAGGATCCAATCTTATGGTATACTGACCCATGTTTAAGTCAAGGGATGTGGCAAAAGTAAATCCTTCTAACTCTTGCAAAACTGTACTGATTTTTGGTAATGGAAACAATTTCCTTACTAGACGTCTATTTACGTATAAAACGTACAGTTTTATCTTTTTTGTATTATGAAAGTGGGTGGCGCGCATTCTGATGCAGGCTGAAACTCTAATACCCCCCTGTTCATGAGCCTAGTGGTCTTTTTATGTAATCTTGGGACTGGGAATGGTCAGCCATGATATGGCTTAGAGGGAGACAGGTTCCGTATTCCAATCACCTAATGATCCGCCAAAGAGTTCCTCATATTCCGTGAGTAACTCTAGTAACTTATTTTGATCTTGGAAACTAAGATGAGTACAATTGGTGCTAACAGCTGCTTGGAGGTCTGCTTTTTCATATTTTGCATCTAGGATATGAACCACTCTCTGTGTTGCATCTTGCGTAGTACTGGGTTCATGTGCCATAGTGTTTCACAGCCCAGGCTTTTTTCCATTTTTGACTTAGTCAGACAAATGATGTCTCTGATTGGCAACATTATTTCATCAATTGTTATTTCTTTTGTTCGAAAATAGGAGAGGTGACAACCTAGTTATATTTACTTACTGTGATCCTGGTACCCAAATTGCCCACCAATTAGCCCCTCCAAAGTAGGCAGGTACTCTGCCCGGAATTTTCGCCCACCAAGGAAAGTTCCGTTTGGTACCAAGGTACCTAATATCTGGTCAATTGCTTGCCTTAAACTAGTAATTTTGGCAGGATGGGGGTTCTACCAACCAACAGCTGCCAGACTGACTTCCTCTCTATGTACCCAGGTACCAAAAATTGGCCCCAACTAGAGCTAGTTAGAGAGAAGATTTTTTGACCGACAGCCAAGAGGTACCTGGTGAGTTGCCAGGTACCAAGTGGTTGGTCAATAAGTTGTCACCCCTCCTTCGAAAATCTAGAACAATTCCAAACTCTTTCATGGTGTTACAACCAAAAATGAGGTCAAACACTGGCTTAGTCATTTTTTTCTTATCATACTTTACAACGTCAGGTGTTACCAGATACTCCTTGCTGCTTGAGTAATCAAAAAGTTTATGCTGACTTCTCTCCTTCCTTTGGTGAGGAAGTTTCCGTTCAATGTGTGCCAACGAGTTGGCATCTGCCTAGTCACGTAGGGGAAATGCATAGATGATGGATGTTCCCTTTTCATGCAACATCAAGTCTCCATCAGATCCACTATGTAGAAGGATCTTAAGGACTTTGTTGCTTGTGCAACTTCTCCCAGAGTGTTCGTGTCTCATGTCTCTGGTGAGATTGATTTTCAATTGCTAAATGGTACCTTGTCTTGGCATCTACAGCAGTGACTCTTTCCTCTGTTTGACTTGTGGAGGAAGTAGTCCCACTATTGAGAAAGGCATCCAACATTTCGGAGTCTGACAGCTCGGCAATTATCTCACTCTGTGTATCACTTTCGATTTTCGTTTCAAGATCTTTTTGATCTTGCTCTAGCATAGTATTATAAACGATTCAATTATTTTAAATTGAACGTTCAGATTTTTTGTTATGACTTTTAAGTCTTTTGTGCTTCGGTTACTTAAATTGTTATTAAAATTTATTTTTGAACTAGCACTAGTGGTAGTTTTACTCGGACTGGGGTTAGTATTACTTTCTTGTTTATTACTCTTACTCTTATGTTTCTTAGGACTTATAATGTATTCCCCAGTAATACCATACCCAACTCTTGAGGATGAGCTGGAGTCATCACTGTCACTTTCGTGATGGCACTTGCACTTCTTCTTTGCACGCTTGAGTTTCTTATTTGATTTCTTGAGCCTATTAATTTTCACACAAAGTTGCGCATAAGTACAATTATTGTAATGAGAAGCCTCTGGACAACGAGATGGTCCACATGGCTTTCTTCCTGCAAAGTCTTTCTTCAGAGTACCATCCTTCTCATACTTGTGGCACTCCTGTGTATTATGGGTCATGTGCCGGCCCACATGTTTTTTGCACAAAATGTAGTGCTTTGCTTTTGTAGGGTGCTTCTTTGGGATTCGTTCCTTGAACAAAACCATATTCCTTTTGGAGGAGTCTCCAGACTTTGCAGAAGTCTTATGCCCTTCATGATCCTTATCGGTCAGGTATGCCTTTCCGATATGTTCAAGTGATTTTAAGAGCTTCCCAAAACTTCAAGGTACCAATGCCCCACTAAGTCCGTATTGGTATTGCCAATTCCTAGGGACCATACGGAGAATATTACTCACTAGGTTGGCGTCATCAAATGGCTTCACTGCTGTGGTGAGTTTTGTAGCATGATTGGAGTAATACAAACAGGGCAATAATTCTAAATAGCCATTCAGTTGCTGAATGCGACTGATAAATTGGCGAATGGGAACCCTGTTAGGCTTCTTCAATCCGTTACTGACATAGAAGTGTTCCATTTCTGCGGCGTCATTGCAGAACACCGTCAGCAGATGGAAGTTGACACATTCCATGAATGACCCCTTGGGCTGTTCACGCTTCTCGGGATGTCCTTCTACATAAAGATCAGTCCAGTGTGCACAGGCAATCTGTTCACTCAGAAGACGCCTTGATTCCTCTGTAAGTAGGTTGGAGTATAGCCAAAACACCTGATTAATGACGTGCTTACCTGCCTTGCTAGGTTTTGTGGAGGCTTATAAAGCCTTCTCAAATGCTTTCTCTTCGGGTGGATTCTCATCCGATCCCATGTCCTTTATATAGCCTCATCGCCTTTTGCAGTTTCTTCATGCATTCCTCCTCATCCTTGCAGACTTTATCATATGCTGTGTCTAGGCCTTTCTGTCTCATGGTATCAAGCGCTGCTTGGACATGCATCAAGAATTGCTCAGAAGTCCCGTGTGACCACACAGACACTCTCAACTCTAACTTACCAGATAAAGTGATCTTCATGGTGTTGGCGGTAGTATCTACTGCCAATGCTTCCTAAATTACATCCCTTTTGGGTATATATGGAACGGGTGGCTTACTCCATCTCAAGTTCCTCTCACACTCTCGGCTTTTCAGTCCATCAGGGACTGCCTTTGAGGAACTCATCCTCTTTAACGCATCACCTAGGCATGTACTGATGAAAAGAGTTGAACAAGCTTTTAGATGTACCGCTGACGGGTGCTAGGTTCCTCTACTAGTGCAAGATGCGCTTTGCAAACTCTTGTGCTTACTTAGCTGACAAAGGGTATGCGGTCAAAACAGAGAGGAGGGAAAAACTTTTTATGAATTTTTACGCGTGAAGGTCGTGGAAACAGTTATCTATAGATAGTGACCAAAGCTGTTGGAGGTAAAAAATATTAAATCCTATTTTTGTAGATAAAACGGTACACAACTTGTTGGTCTTGATAAATTATGAGCTATGTGTTTATTGATTACAATGAACAAATGAGGATGGAAGGGCAATGCAATCCCTTTCATCCTAAAACAAATCAATTGGATTTTGTGTAGATTCTACACCATCCTGGTATGTTTATACCCTTCTCTTGGGGGTGTTTTTTATATGGTTATTCTCCTGTTGCTCAGATCCAAAGATATGGATCTTTGCCCTTGTAAGGATCCTTCCTCACTTGGGACGTTAGGATGAGTCCTTACTTGGGAGTTTTGTATTTGGTAGATAGGGGTACACCATACGGCAGGTACTTGGCCTATGTCAGGTTTCAACCTCCTTTTCATCCAGAATATGATGAAGATTGATTAAAAACTGGTCTAAGGCTCCAGACAATTATTTTATGTTAGATTAGTTTCCAGATTTTCTGCAGCTGTCCTTCACATTCCTGACCCTTACATTTGGTCTAAATCTTATCTTAAGTGGCATATTTTACTCAAGTGGTCCCAAACTTTTGTTACTCCTAAAGAAAAAAATTGCTAGAATACTTCCCCTTTTTAATTTGATGTATCCCAATTTCATACAAAAGTTAGAATAAAATGGAGCAAAACCTGGGTTAAAATGTCTCTTATTTTGCAGCTCTTTCCAGTGATGTTTTGATTTTGAATGTTTGCAATATTTTTGTTTGTGGTGGTTAAACTCCATTGAAGTGATGAACTGGGAGCACCCAATCAATTCACCCTTTTGAAAAATGATACAATTCTACAAAAATATGTAAGATATTTTGATGTGAGGTGACTGTTGGCAGCAATGGAGGTTAATCTGAGACCATCTGGAGTCACAATTGTGATACACATATTGGCTTGTTGTTGTTGAAAAGGCGGACTGAACAATGCATGAATCAGATTCATGAGTGTGTTTTGAAGAGGGGAAACACACCATGTCAGGAAGAACATCCTGAGGGTTCTTCGCTCTACGTGTTGCAGCTCTAGTTTGACTTGAGCACCATCCACTCCAGAAAACTCTTTGTTAAAAATTGATAAAAGTTTTTTCTCTCAAGATCTCATGAGTTCAATGCGCGGTCAACTTTGAATTAATGGACTCTGTAATAAGATGATAGGGTTAATGTAAGTTATGCAACACAAAAAACACACCACAGTCATTATCATGCTTCCGAATGACATTGGACTAAACTCATGCATGCCAGTGATTCCTCCCGAAGCCGGCGTGACTCCGAATCCAACAAAATAGCACAAAAACTTGGACGATTCACCCACGAACAAGTCTGACAGCAAAAGTATAACATTGGTTGCTATTCCATGACCATAGACAAATCATTCCTCACTCTTCCCCTCCTCTTTCTTCCTCGCCTCCGCTCTACTCAATCTCTCCATAGCCTCCTCATACCTCTTCTTCCAAATATCCACCTCGTCTTCCAACTCCTCAATCCGATCTCGCACCTTCCGACGAGAGGCCGCGGCAGACTCTCGATTGCGCACGCGTCTCATCTCGCGTCGCCAGGCTGTTAATTGTTCTTTCGTCATGGGTACATCCGGATTGTATTGAACTTGTGTCTTTTTGTTGGATTCGGAGTTGGTTGACTTCTTTTTGGCGGCTTTGGTCGACGACGGGTCGGGTGGGTCTTCGTTGGATTCGGATGGTGGCTGCTGTACGGGAAGGGCAGCGGCGTTTGCGTAAATGATTGCATTGGATTCTTCTTGCAGCACGATGGGGTTGGGAACGAGGGTTAAAGAAGAAGCTGAATCATCTGCTTGCTTGGAAGTTGCGGCGGACTTTGATTCTGCAATCGCAGCAGCCGTGGCGGTGGATTCTTTCAGGAGAGATCCTGCCACGGATATTAATTGATCTATGCTTTCGGACCGATCTTTCTGTGTGACATTCTTTTTGGGGGCCTTGGTTCGCTTGCTGGTGGAAGGAGACGATTGGGCATTCCGCTTTGGGTTGTTAGACGCGCTCATGGCCCCTTCGACACCGGCCAGGGCGACAGCGGATTCCTCCAATGGCGACCGGGCCGCTTCCGCCGGCTTTGGGTCTTCGTCGCTTACGCGGCTGCGCTTTCCTCGTCTTGTTTGTGCCTCCATCTTCGTATTAGTTTGATGGCTTTTATTTCCGTTTGTGATGCTGTTCCTTTAGTAGGCTGTCTGTCTGGTGTGATGGGGAATATGCAAAGCATTGTGCTATGAAACAGTATGATTCATGAACTTGTCCGCCATGGCGAATGCTATGAAATAGTGCTAAGGCAATTGTTGCAAAAAACCTTAGCATTGATTTTTCTTAGAATTGCTTTCAACAATGCCAAATGAGTGAAATAATATTGAATATCAATTACTTATCACTAGGTGTCTTCGGCATCTGCCGCACTCGGGGGAAAGATTGAGTTCTGTTCTGACCCACGCTTTACTAATTCCGCAATGGACACGTGGAGGCGTTCGTCACTTACACGTGGCCTTTCGTTAGATGGGACCTCTGAAGTTATTGGGATATTTCATGCTTTGAAGTTCATAATACCAAACCATTCTTCCATTTTTATCAATGTCATGACAAATGATCCTCTATTACATTTTAAACAGGATGTCCATGCTTTGATTATGAGGGGCTTGAGATGTGCATTCAACAAGACATACAGCACAAGATACTGGTTCTTGGAAAGTATTCAATGGACAAAATAGAACAAACAAAGGACTAAAAAGATCTATGCATTTTAGGTCTATACCATTTTAGGAACATCCCGCCTGCTGGAGTCTGTAGTTCTGTACTTTCTACTCTCTATGAAAACTGCCAGTACAGCCCGACAGGAGTGCTAACTATTAAAAATCATGATTCAAAAACCAAATTAGCAAAACATTAACAACATTGAAAAGCTGACTTCAAAGAAGATTGTATTTCAAAAACAATGATCAATGATTGAACCAACTTTTTAAGACTTATAGCAAATCAATTTTAAAACAAAATTATTTTAAGAACCTTACCATCACAAGATTTGAAATTTTTCAGCAGTAAAATTGAATTCACTCAAAGGTCAAGTAAGAAACTCCAACTCTGGATATGTTTCCCATAGTGGTGGGTCAATTCATTCAATAAAAAACACCTCAAAGCTGCCTGTGATAACTAAAATTAGTTCTCAACAGACCAAAAGCCAGATCAACAACAACAATAAAATGGGTCCCTAAATTGGTGTTGCCTCCATAAGAATGCAGTGATAAGTCCTACTCAATCGTTAGTCTAATGGTGGTCCCTATATCAAATGGGAATTCTCATCCATGCCCTTTATTTTACTTTTCTTCTTTCAATTTCCTAGTATGGATCCTATGACAGCAACTGCCTTACTATGATGGGAGAAATGGCCCCTTGAAAGCTTTGAGTACAAGTCAGAATTGAGTTTGGCCCGCTATTTGTCAGATATCTCAACATCCAACCTTTGAGACCTTTCCAAGAATGCAAAACCCTTTGGAACTATCTTAAGAGCTTAAATCCAGCTCTACATGTCCTCAGCTTGTCATGATCTCCACCTCAAATTAGCTCTCGTTAGGGGTCTAATTTGAGATAATGGTTATTAGTCCAACAGGTAGAAATTGGTATGTTTTCTACGCTGATGTCCATGTCAGATAGCGAACGTTGTGTAAATTGTGGGACGATGATAGGACGATGGCACATCATGCACATTATTGTTTTATGGACACTTAAAGTAAACCACGGACAGACCATCTGACGGTTTGCATCCAAGTAATCATTAGTCGAAACATGTACAATCTTACGTAGGAATGCTACGTTGTAGACTGAATGGTTCATGGTTCAAAGTCCATTAAATGTGCCAAACTCAATACTGACTTGTAACACCATTAAGCAAAATGCTACAATATGTTCAAGAAAAGGATACCGAAGACAGTATATGGCCATCTTGTTCTTGGTTGTAAGAGCATGAAGGTATGGGGCGTGTTCTGGATTTTAGAATGAAAGCAGTTACCCTTGATGCAACTATTCATGCATTAGAATGGTATGTAAAGAACTGGTTTGAAAAATTAATAACATTCTAGGATAGATGAAGTTCAAAAATCCTTTTTCAGCATTTTATAATCAAAATAAGATTGATAATCAAAATAAGATTGAAAAATCAAGATTGGCGTATTCCTCAGCAAATCACTCTGCAATCTGTTTCAATCTCACCAGAAATGGTAAAGCCAATAATCAGAATCCTCTGCTCCCTGTCAGCTATGCAGTTTTCTGCTGCATTGTTGAAGCCCATTCCTTTTATTCAACTAATCATTGATAATTACCTTTTACACTATTTTGACTATGAAGAAATATACAATGCCACAATAACCATTGGGATAGTTTTCATTTTAAGAACTTATTTTGAGGACCCGAACCACCCGTCCAATCATTTCAAGATTGGTCAACGTAGTTGAGAACAAATTAATTTGCAGATCATACGAGAAATCAAGACAAAAAGCATTCTTTTTGTTGATTTCCTTGTCGTAGCCAAGATTTGATACATGACATAAGCTAGCGGATTCGTTCCATAAACTGTTTTCAAAGGCTTATTTGCCATCAACAAGATACTTCTCTGTAGCACACTGTCATGAATATGTCTCAACTAACTGTGCCAGTCTCTTGTTTTTCTGCGAGTTCAATTCTGTTTCGTATGGAGAACTTGTATTGGTCACAAGTATATTTACAAGCTGTAATGCATGGAACACAAGATTTCTCCACTGGTATTGGATGGACGAAACCGTATTCCTGACTCCAAACACAGAGTGACTATGGATCCTATGGCAAGAGGGCGAAACCTGCCGCAATAGTTTGCAGAAAAGCGCTCATCACTATGAATAATCCAAGAGTGTCCTGACTGTTATAGCACCCCTCTGGATTTCTCCTGGCACCTGGATGATTTCAATTCCAACCATTTTCAGTAAAATCATGATTTCCGTTCCCTCCACTTTCACTTTAAAAAAGTAACTTCTCAAGAATGTTCTGCCTTTCTCAAGTCTTGTATTGTGCAAGAAAAGATTGCATAACTTCATCATGAAGTGTGGCATTCCCATCAACTTCGCAAAACAAATCTCGAAAGTGTGGTACATCAAACATTCTCAGCTTTTGTCGAATGATATTGGCAGGTTCCTTCGGAAAAGACATTTGATGAATCATTGCCGTTGCTTTAATCAAATCGTCATAAAAGGTTTCAGATGGACATTTCATCTTCAAATCTGACATTGTCAGGCCCTTTTCCTCGAGATACTTCGACACGGCATTTCTTACTTCGTTCCTCGTCGCCGACTTGGGAAGCAAACCAGCTTTTTTCGCCGCGACGGCTATCCGATCATAATGAATCTTACCATCCCTCTCCATCGCCATATTTTCTGTCCCCAGCGTCCAATGACCATTCGCAAGTTCCGGGGGCAACGTATCATTCCTCGTAATGACATTCACAAACGAGGTGACAATATCCGTCTTCTTGTTATGAAAATCCAATACCCTCCAACGAATTCTCGGATTTGTACTACTGACATACCGAAAACAATTCATGCTTCGTGCCAACCGCTCGAGGGGAAAGTCCCGAATGTAATCCTCCAAAAACGGAACGGCATCCCCCCCCTTGTCGGGCCATCTCGTCAGTCGGGGCCTCGTATAGAATTTTTCTCCGTCGTACTCCTGTCCAAACATGGATATCATTCGATCGAAATGAAGACGTTGCGATAGGACAATGTCTATTTCGGAATCTTTCCCCAGAGAATGCAGCATATTGTGGAATAGAGTGTCGCAGGTTTGGGGAGTAGATTCTTGTTTACCGAAGGAGGGGAGAGCCAAATTTTCATTCGAAATGATGAATGTGGAGTATCCCTTTTGGTGGTAGTTGTGAATGTATTTCTGATAACTATTTCCCCTACAGTCCGGAATAAATCCACTGTCATTGTGTTGTTTTTGTTTTTGTTGTTGCTGTTGCTGTTGCTGTTGATATAGTTGTGTTATCCATATATCAAGACAATGCTGCAATACGGAAGAACCCTTGATCACTCGTTCATACGTCGTATATTTCGAAGAGCTTGTAGATAGTGACTGATTACGAATCTCGTGGAGAGGAACCAAAGGGAAATTCTCCAAGTATTGTTGTATTCGTACTTTGTGAAGAAATTGTTCGGTTCGACAGGATTCGATTTCGACAATTTTCGCGGAGAGAACCTTGGACAGGCTTGACAAGGGAAGAAAATGAGGACGACGACAGTGGAATTCAAGGAATTCCCCAAAAAGACAAGTAAAGGACAAGCGTGTTGTGGAGTGAGATACAGATCGTCCATCCATCCATGCAAACAACAACAAATACCATTTTTCAATGACGTACACGTCATGCCGCTCCATATCGGACAATCTACACTGGATCGCCGAAGTGGCAGTCTTGGGCAAACCCACGTGTAAAATCAAACGCAACGGTGACGAATTCGTCGTGGCGGCCTCACCGCGCCTTCTGGAAGTCGCCGCCTCGAGTGATGACGGCGGCCCTTCAACATGATTCGAGGTGGCCGTGGAGAAGGACGGTGTGATGGAGGTAGTATCCCACACTGCGAGGAAGTAAATGGGACCGATGGCCACTCCGAGGATGCTTAGTAGTAGAATCTTTAGCACGTGGGGTTTGGTGCTGGAGCGTGGCATGTCCTCGCTAGAGCATGAGCGGCGAGTTGTTACGGAAGTACACCATGACGCTTCCGGGTTGGAATAAGGGTGGAATCTTAAACACACTCCCTGCATGTTCGCGAACGTTTCCCGACGACGAAGCGCAGGGATCATCGACAATCATCGACGCACTCTCCAGCATCACAAGGAAATAGTAAACGAGGAGAAAAATAGAGGTATTTTCATATAAAAAGCTTTGTGTTCACCGTTAAAATTTAAAGACGTTTCTATGGTGATTTTTTCGTGTTGAATTTCTTCATCTTTTTTTAGCTTTTTTGACTGGTTCCACAATTGAATTGGATCCTATGTTTTAGGATCGCAATTTCACCTTGACACGAATAAGAATTATATTTCAAGTATTTCCATCATCGCACAAAGAAAAGAACACAACGAGCATCGCGATATCATAATACTTCACAGAATCTCTGTCGGTTCTTGTCATCACGGCCGATAAGCAGTAATATCAAGCATTGGCAGTTTTCTCACCACCACAGCCAAATCTTCCATTCGGAAATAATACATTGAACCAAAGTCCCATCGATCATACAATTCCAATCCAATGTTCCAACAAAAACATCACCCGTTCCTGGCATGCCTTGCCATCCTTATCTCGATAGGAAGCGCGCCACTCGTCACATCGTTTTCGCCACGTCCAATCACCAACAACAACAATATCATCCCAAGCACGCATCGAAAATCCACGTTTCCTCTCCATGTAGTATTCCAATCGCCAAAATCATCCCCCCTGGAAGACGAGCCATGGAAACGCGATCCCTCCTACTGGGACATGCTACAGCAAGCCTCGAAAGACCCAGAAACATTCGAAAAATTCATCGAGGAAAGCATGACCAAGAAGAAAATTGCATCGACCTCACATGGGGCAACCCAAGTGGCCGACGGGGGACAGGACGAGAACGGTTCACAACTGCAGAACCAGAAAACAAAGGGGAAATATCAACCCATTGAAGAATGGGATGCCCAACGAAAGGAGAGTATGTCGGCGGAAGAGAGGCTTCAGTGGGAGTGTCAACGGAATGGAAATCGATTTCGGCAGAATGAGATATTGAGTCATCATTTGAAATCATTTTAGGTTATTTTCAATAGAATACGTGGGCTGACGATGAAACGAAAGGGGGACATGGAAGGATGGAACTAATGAGTATAAAAAAGCTCCAGTACCGTACTTGTAGCAATGAATATTGTTTTAACCAAAACAAGATGCGAATTTTAGTCATCATCCTTCATTTCATCCACACCAACATCCTCGTCTCCAATATCAATCTCCGACTCTCTCACCTTACGAAACTTCACAGCCACATACATCCGACTCACCTCCCACTCCTGTTCCGATATCGATCCATTCCTATTCAATACCTTCATATTATACAAGGCATTGTGCGCCGCGGTAAATCGAGAAGGATCTTTCCGTTCTTCGTAAAATTTATGAAAGTTGGTGGCATATTCCAATTCGAGGCCGGCCTCCTCTCCCAGTTCCTTGAGTGCCGGTATGGGCGTGAGCCATTCGGGTAAATCGACCGCCTCTCCGACTCCTGCGGCGTGATCGGATCCTTCCACGAGAGTGAAGGTGTATTGGAGGCCGAACATGTCCTCGGATGTTTTGGGAGGGCGGAATACCTTATGAAGTGTGTCTGTGTCGAATTTTAGACGGCAAACTCCTTGACCGACGGATACCGTTGCACCCTCTCCCTTTACCAACTTTCTTTTCTTGTTGCCGTTGTTATGAGTCATTGAATTCTCTGGAAGGTCGACTTCCGAGTGCATGTCCATATCATCAAAATGAAAGTCCTTCCCTAGCCCCATCAACTTTTCCACCACGACTCGCGCATCAATGGTCGTGGCAATCAAGTTACCCCCAATTTCAAGCAAACTACTCACGGTGTGAAAGAAACGACGCGCACGTTTCCTAGTGGACATCATATAATGAATTGCAAATTGTATACTAACAACGTCGAACTTGTCCGTCTCTGCGATCCCTCCTCCCTCTCTCGCAACAAACTTCGGATCGTACTCTCTCTCCTCTGCACTTTCCGATTCCAAATTCCAAGTCAAAAGCTTTTGCATCCGCTTGGCATTCCTCGATCGTTTCCTCCCCGGCACGTCTTCTCCCAAATCGGCCAAGGAGAACGTACATCGCTTTAATGGATTTCCTCGCTTGGACATTTGTCGAGCACGAATGGCGGCATCAATGAGGGATCCGCGGGCGACATCGACACCGACGTAATTCTCCAATTTTCGTTGATGTATGGCCCACTTTCCGAGATCTCCGCCCTTACCGCATGCCAGGTCCAATACTCGCAGAGGCGATCGTCGCGATCGTTGTTTTGACGACGAAGATGACTTTTTCGAGGTATCCGGATCCAACTCGGCAATTTGGGTGGCCTTGACCCATCCATTGAACGCTCTCATATGATACAATCGCGAGTCGGCACGGGTGTCCAACGATCGTGTCAATCCGGAATAAAATGCATCCGCGGCAGCGGCTCCTTCATTGGCATGGAACACCCCATCGGTCATGGTAGTGGAATCGAGTTTCTCCACCTGCGACCAACCTCCAATCCCCGTGGCATCGTTGGTGGAGGCGTCATTGGCAGTATTCCAAAGCCCTGCATTGTCCCAACCTCCATTAGTGTCCCATGCCGATTCTTGAAAGCCTCCATAGCCGGAATCGGATCCTCCTCCTTCTGCTCCGGGGGGTACAAACAGATTGTCGGCGGATGCACTGCTCGGAGGCACAAACAAATTATCGTCGGATGCACCACTGGGCGGCACAAACAAATTATCATCTGCGTCACCACTTGGCGGAACAAACAATCCATTCTCTATGGTTGTCGTTGCCACCGCACCATTACCCTTTTCGAAAGAATTGTCCTGTGAATTACTCATCCTTTCCTCCTCCCAACCACACGGTTCACATTCTTCTTCCGGCGGAGGAGTATATTGCGGAGTCCACGTCCCCAACTCATTCGGTGCATCATCATCATCCTGCGAGTCACCGGCTGTGGCGACATGAACCGCATCCCATTCCTCGGAGGGACCACATTCCTCTTCCGGAGGAGGAGTATAGGGCGGAGTCCACGTCTCAAGCGCGCATTCATCTTCGTTCGTTACATCAAGGGATGAATTGGCCGCATGATTCTCCTTGGCATGACGCAGGAATTCCTTCATGGTTCCGTAATACAAACATGCGGCATATTCTTTTTCGTCGTCGTCGTCGTCGTCCTCCTCCTCCTTCTTCTTCTCGGGGTGATGGCCGTTGTTCTTTGAATGATTTTGCAACAATGACGACGAGGGCATCAAAAAGGCAATCCTTCCCGCAGAATCGACGGACATGACTCCCACTTGTCGATGTGATTGTAAGTATTGCATGAATTTCCGAAAGGATTGAGTGTTGTCCCAATCGGATCGATATTTGTGTTTGTCGTGGGCGTATTGTTGTATTATTTTGGGGAGTTTTACGGCGATGGTGCATTTGTGGAGGGAGGGGTCCATGCTGTTGTTGTCATGGTGATTGTACGTGTGGTTGTGGTTGTGGTTGGAATGGTTGTTAGGCGTGGAAATGCGCCGAAAGAATGACAAGGGAACGACGGCATCGATACGAAGTTTTCCGCTGAGCGGTTTGGGTTTGGTCGGGGCATCGCGGTAGGTGTAAATCGTTGCGAGGCGATGAGATGACGTCGTGGCGACTTGTTCATGCTGCGAGGAAGATTGGAGAAAGGCGGAGGCGAGGGCGTCAACGGATTCAATGGGGGCGATGGGACTTTTGGATGGGTCGTGGATGGCGTCGATGAGCGGGGCGGGGCAGCAAATGTCGTGTTTGGATCGAGGATTGTCTTTGGGATAGCTCATCGTGTTGGTCTGTGATGGTGGTCAAGTGCGTGCGGCGACAAGGACAACAGAATCGCGGCCAAGTGGAAACCCGCCGTTATGCAATATACAACAATTTCCCGCCCAAGTCAAGGCACGCCGTTGTTTCGGTCCGAGAGCTTACGCTGCCTTCCTTGGAACATGTCGGAGAGCATTATTCAATGAACAATGTTCATGTTGTGGGAGACGAGCGCTGTCGGCCGGCTGTGATTTGATAGAGTTTGATAGGATATGATGTGATTGACCCCTGATCTCCCCTGATGACCCCTGTGATTGACCCGGCCGGCGGTGGACGTCATGCACATCTTGGAGGATCCGATTTTTTACATAGAGTATCATAAACAATAGTAGATACCATACCGTATAAATCGGTGTTTAGGTCGTTCACATTATAAATCCGGTGGGAGTTGAATTCGTGACATTGGTTCTTTTCTCCTGCATGGACACACTGGCAACGCTAAAACTTACAAAAATAGATTCTCCTCGATGTCAGGAACACGCCCAAATGTGTAGCTCCCGGTAACTCCTTCTCTCTCTAGCTGTGGAGCTATGCCCGATGGTATGGTACAATAGCTAAACGCACCACACATCATGGGCACATCAACGGCACATCAAACAAACTGCCTCATAACAAAACCATTGGCGCGAAGGGCAAAAAAAGAAGTACAGCTTGGAGATGCTTTTTCCTGCCTCCTATGATACTAAGTGACTACCTTTATTTTTTAAAAACATTTAAGATATTTGCTTCTGACCATAAAAAAATTACACGGCAACCATGGGATTTGCCGCCCAAAATGTAAACGCAGTGGACTCCAAATTCAGAGTGCAGGACTGTGACCTAAAGGGCTTCATCGCATCTACAACACGTGTGGATGCGATACAACCCTTTAGGTCACACTCCTGCACTCTAAATTTGGAGAACGGAACTGTCCGATTGGAGTGAAGGGGGGGACGGTTGTGTGGGGAGCGATCGCGACGAGCAGGGGAGAGGCGGTTTTTTATAGTTTCTATTCATGCAACGTAAAATAAATAAGCTGTTTTACATAAGCCAAATTATGCGAATAATAGTGAGACGTAGATTTAGTACTGATTTCTACGCTCTGCAGGACCAGCCATATCCAAGCTGTACCCCCCTACCGAAGTAAATAAAAGCAAAGATACCAAAAAAAAGAACACCGATCATAAGCTAACTTGAGCGTATGATAAGTTACTATTTTAATGTATCTCTTGACATTTCATTTACCTAAACACCGATTATTATTTATAGGTCGAGGAATTCGAGAAAAGATATCTTTTCTCAATATCGATCGTACGCAATTGTGTCAAAACAAAATTGGATTGTTGTGTTAGGCTGTGAGTTTGTTCCCGTGATGTCAGATGTCAAATCGTAAGCCCGCTCGCTAAAAAAAATTATTAGACGATTCACACGAAAATCATTGAGTTTGTTCATACGAATCGTGCAATCGTAAATCTTTTTTTCGCTAATCATTTGAAAATCGATTTGAAAATCGATTTGAAAATCGATTTGACTGGGCTCGAATCGTCAAATAGGGGGTACGATTTGAACCATTCAAATCGTTTCTGCAAATCGTCGAATCTATGCTAAAATTGCCCACAGTATTCCACGTGTCCATCGAACACAACAATCCACCGGCCTGAAACATGACATTTCTCATACAACCAGCACGTTAAAAAGATGTCTTTAAATCTCCTATCATTTGATGGAGCAGAATTCTCAGTAGATGCACATACTGAGTCAGTTGAGGCTGAGTTTGCCGCAGAGTTCTCCATCGACAATTATACAGCAGCCGTCGATGCAGAATTTCTGCAGAGATTCTCTGACGACGAGGATGACACTGACTACTTGACTGATGAGGATGGGCGGGGGAAGAGATCACCAAATGCTTTTGAATATATGTTTGGTGATGTCTACAAAGCCAATTGGTATACCAGATTCCTCAAAGAATCCGTCAGAGAAAAAACCTACTATTTGTCACAGCGAGACCGATATGGGGAATTCAGCTCACTATTTCGAATGCCGCTGAAGAAGATTGATGATATCGTCTCGCTCTTTGTTGAGAAGGAATGGGTATACAAGACAAAGCACTGTAAGTGTGAGAACGAGATGATCATCAGATTGGAGTTGGGTGTATCCGCCTCTCTTTCCATGAAATAATCTAGTGGCCATGTCTTCCTGAGTGTCAGTGGAAACAAAGTCATCAGGTGAGAACATACGAACAAGATTAACACACGCCTCAACATTAAAACGGTTCTTTTGTTGGTCAATGGCCTCTCCCAAAAAGTGTAAGATGCGTTCATGAACCGTAAAATCAGAAGCATAATCACCATCTCCGGTGTGATTCCCAAACAAACCAGGAACTTCAACACTCTCTTCCTCAGACTCGGATGACTCCTCCGAGTCATTGTCACTGTCAGTGGGATCCTGATTTGTATTGTTGTAGTCGATCGGTGAAGACGAACGTGATGACGATCTAGAGCTTAGATTGAGGGGAGGAAGAGACGGAGGACGGGAGGGTATTGAACTTCCGTTCCTGGGACGGTTGTTATCTGAGAAGAAGGAGTGATTTGCGTCTCAGGGTCGGTTGTCCTATGGGATTCATTTCTAGACAGAGGTCGGCTAGTATTTTGTCCTGTCAATGTACGAGTAGAGGCGGTGGCAGCAGTGGCGGCGGCAGTGGTGGCGGCAAGTGTAGTGTAGCCAATGGGGGCATTTTCTGTTGTAACAGGGGACATACTGGATGAACCCCTGTTACGTGTCTGAGGGCGGCGATTATGCTGGGATTTTCCTGGAGTGACGGCCCAGATAGGAGAGGGTTGGATGAGCTCACTAAAGAGCTTAAAGGCGACAAATCTCATGGTTAGGAAAGTGGTGTGGATGTAAGTTTCACGTGCTGTGATGGGGCGATATGGCGATGTGGCGGGAAGGAGATTATGAGATTCATCGATTCGAGATTCGTTAGAACAACAAACTCGCATAAATCTTACAATTTTTGTGAATCTTTTTAATCGCTAGTTTAGAAAAAAAAGATTCGACTTAAGGCCATCTGAGGAACAAACTCACAGCCTTAGTGTTAGTCCAAAAGTTTGGTAATTTGCGATTGCATGATAATTGCAAAAAATAAGTCGGCTAAATACAATAGGAGCCACATTTATTTTTGGGGTATCATGATACCCAACCGGCCAGACTGTGGATACCAAAAAAGTGTTTGCAAGTAAATTAAAAGAAAAGAATTTTGGAGCGAACGAAGTAGCTCTATTAAGTACTGTAGAAACATACCGATTTTCTACAAGAATGAATGGATTGGATCGGTCCGATCCCCTTCATTCAACTCACAATAACTCGTGACAGACTGTTCAAATGAAGAACATAAGAACACCGTTCCAAAGCTTGGAAAAAAATCTTTCGATCGATGTAAGGTTGTAAATAATGTTTTACTCCAACTGTGACGTCATTTTTGTCAGTCAGACGGTTGATAGACAGAGCATTGTGGCTCCTTTTGTATTTATCCATCTTAAATGGTGAAGGTGATTGCAATTCCTTGTCCATTTTTACTTTGAAAACTATTTGCACTTTTCCACTTTGCGATTCCTCGGGAACACTGGTTTAGCCCGGGATTTCTACAAAGCCAACTAGTTTGGCATCAATGCGAAAGAGTGACATGATGGATTGGCATCAAAATAGTAAGGGCCCAGATTACCAGCATCACCGATTTTGGGTAATTACAATTCCTTAGGAATTGTAACAAATTTCTGATTACAAGAACATTGCAATTCCTAGGAATTCCAACTACCTGTTGAGATTCTTGTTTATACAAGAGTTGATGTCACGTAGGGATTAGTACATACCTTGCTGATTGACAGTTGGCATTGTTTTGCCACCAAAATCCTCAAATTATATTATACCAACAGCACTGGTTTCTCGCATTTTCCCAAGAATTGTTCTACATATTCCTAACAAGAATGCAAATAGTTGTCATAGTAAAAACGGCCTAGGATGTGTAATCGCCAAAAAAATTATAAGTGTTATTGTCGCGCAATCGCAAATTACCTAACTTTTGGCCTAACAGTTGCATTTAGCACCCATGTGGTAGCTACCATTCACCTAATAGAGTGTCCATGTTTTTGATATTTGTTAGTTGAACTACTGCAAATTTGTTAGTTGTCGGAGTAGAGGTCACTAACAAATTTCAATGTCAAAAATGTCGATTTTTGTGTGACCATGTTTACATTGTAAATGGAGCATACCGAAAACTCATTTCGCTAATCGCATTGACACATATCGCATTTACATAAATTTGTGTAAGCAATGATTAATCTTACCTAAAATGTAAATTGCAAATCATATTTCTTGCCGATCGCATTTCCAAACCCGGTCACGAGTCCCGTTTTCCTATGTGTTTATTATCTCAGTACCCCTATGTAACGATACATAATAGAAATACCGTACAAGTAAAGTGGAGGGGGGATCAATCATAGTCATAGGTGAGTTTTTTTGTGTAAATGTGATTTGCAAATTGTGTAAATAGTCAACCAGGCCATCTCGTCGACCAAGATTTGTGTAATTTAAACATTATCAACATTTGTCCACATACCATGCATTTTGTGGCGCGCGAATTTCCCACTTGTGCACTTTTTTGTGCATATTTTCTAATAATGTAACATAATTCTATGTTGATCTCATCATGCGGAGCTTGTTGTTTTTAATTATGTTACATTATAATTATTTTGTGAACTATAAAAAGTGCACGGGAGTTAATTGGATTTCTTACGCCTAAAAATAAATATTATTTGTGCCTTGACAGAAAATGCACTGACAGACATGATGTTTTGTGTGTATGGTACCCTACATACATATATTATTGACGCATGCACATGAGAGCACCGTGGCAAAGAATCAGCGAAGAATCTTACCATGATGACACTTATTATTTTTGTTCTAAGAGACATACCTTTCATTGATGCGATCTTTCAACCAGCGTAAACGACGCAACTGCCGTGATAGAGCCACCAATGACTTTGAACAGGCATTTAGTGACATAGATTCGGCTGTGGGAGGTGAGTGTAACCCAGCATCTGGCACTGAGGGGCAGTCTGAAATTGGTGCTGTGGTTGCCGCAGCCCCCCGTGATAGTGTTGGATTCGAGACAGCCCCGGCTGATAGTTCTTCAGACTTGGGTGGAGGCAAGTGTGCCCCCAGGGCTACTGGCACTGGGCTGTCAGAAATCGGTGCTGCGGGCGCGGCAACCTCGCGGGATAGTGCTGCAGGCATGGTGGCCTCCCGCAATAGTGCTGCAGTGACAGCGCCCCCAGGTGACAGTGCTACGGCTGCGACAGCCTCCCAAGATGGTGCTGTGGCTGCAGCAGCATTGCAAGATCGTGCTGTGCTTGCAGCCGATGCAGGCGCCCCTGGAACAAGGGCAGCTGCTGATAGACTGCGGCCATCAACAGCTATTGGTTGGATGACAGTGGATGACATCACACGTAAGTTTTTTCGTTTAATGTTGCTACCAAAAAAACATAAATAAGCACTACCATTTGCATCACTCTTTTTCCCCAGAGGATGCACTGCATGGGGAGAAAGTCTGGGAGATTATGTGCAATGTCATATCTCCCAAGAGTGCCATCTCCTATGCCAACCAAAATGTTGTCTTCATCCTTTGGTTATACAACAGCCCCCATCGCTCTTTGTTGGAAGAATCTTTTGCCGAAGCTCTTGGTTCACTAGAGAATGAAAGTGAGATGAAGAAGTGGATCAAGGATATCCTCCTGAAGATGCGCCCAAGGTCTATTTGCCCTGTTATATTGTCTAGCCTTACTTTTGATATCTTCAGTGAATATCTTGCCTCAAAGAAGGTTTCAAGGCAACATATTGGCAATGCCAGCAACACTTTATCTGCTTCTTCATATGACAGTTATCAAAGCGCATTAATGCACCTCTACAGGATGTCAAAGTATGACATGGATTCACATTTTGCTACAGATTTGAGTCAATTTATGACATGAATGAAACGCGCAGTAAGTTTCATTTGATTTTTTTTGTAACATCTGCAAATAACTACCATTTTTATAACACAAATGTAGGTCCAAGCAACAAAGGTAGAGCATGGCGGTCCTACAAGTCAGGGGAAGAATGAAATGAGCTGGAAGGTACATGAGTTGATGTGCAATATTTTTTTGGAAGGTGATGACGAAGAATATATATTTGCTCATGCATTTCTCACACTTGAATGGAACTTGATGTCTTGCTCTGAAAATGTTGTTGATTGTCATGCTGAGAACCATCTTTGGACAGAGGATGCCCTTGGTTTTCATTTCCCTTGTACCAAGACTGACCAACTTGGGAAGAGGAGTGATGCCATTTGGCATGTTTATGCCACACCCAATTCTCCAAGCACTTGTTGTCATCTTGCTCTTGCTCGATACTTGTTTGCAAATCCTGGCATCTTGCTCAATCATGATTCATCCAGGGGACCCAACAAGTCGTATCCTGGTTCTAATCAATATGAACGCTTCATGAAAGTTTTTCACAGAGTCATGCGCAACAACGAGGAAGCTTTTCAACGTGTTGGGGTAAAACCTGGGGATCTGGGATCGCTTTCAACAAGGAAGGGTGCTTGCAGTTTGGCAGCATCTGGATCAACTGTATCACCGCCAATTGTATCGATTTGTCTTCAAGTGATGTGGAGTATGGGTGGGATTAAGGAGCACTACTTACACTACAAGAATGCCGGTGATCAGTATTTGGGTAGAGTAGTTGCCGGCCTGGATTGTAATGAGTATTTGTTCGCTGTCTTGCCGCCTTACTTTGATCTCTGCACAGTTGCAAATGAAGAAGACACAGAGAAAAGCATTGATGAATTAGTTGCAAGGTATCTTGTTGGAGGGAATGTTTGCCCTCCCAGACTCTTTTTGATTTTTCGCAATCTCTTTGCTTCTCTTTGCTACCATGCGGAATTCTTGAGCAAGAAACTTGATCCAAAGAACAAGCTTCAGGCGTCACCATTTTTCACATCAATACCCAAGAGTGTTCAGGGGCTTGCAACGATTAAATTTCCATGGAATTCAACAAAGTACACACCTCCTTTCACCGGTTTGCCACCTCATGTGTCACTGCTATCAAAGATTGAAGGTTTGACTCATCAAATGGACAAGATGAAGGTTGATTTTTTGTCTGAAATGGATGAGGTATTAGACAAGAGAGGAGTTGGGAGTGAAAGCTTTTTTTGCACAAAGACAATTCAGGAAAGCATTGAAAAAAAGTTTGACCACTTCACGGTGAACCTTTTTGCTAAACTTTCATTGAACTCTCATCCTCCTCATACATTTGTGAATACATCGACTAACCCCTTGCTCAGCTCTGACCACAGCGTGGTTGCCCAAGACACTGCATTGTGCTTTCAGGAAGATAAGAAGACCTAGTACAGTTTGTTTGTTGGGAAGGAAGGTATTATGCGGCGTCTACCAGATGAATATGTTGTCCCCAGTATGACTTTTGCCCTCTTCATTTCGTATTGGTTTTGTGGTGATAAATCCAAGAATCTTGTACCTATTTGTGTTATTGATCGAAAGGATGTTAAATTGAAATCGCAGAAGAATGTCTTGTCAAAAATGAAGATGCTGATGAATTTGGTGGAAGTAGCAGCAAAACGAGAAGGAGTTTGGAAGGGTTCAAAATATTACAGGTCTGATGTTCAATTGTGTAATGAATTGTCTATCTCTGTCCAGAAGTACTTTGCATATCCCACGAAAAATGATCATGTGAGGAGGTTTGACCAGTTATCTTGGAAGACTTACATCAATATGTTTAGGGATCATGGTGGAGTTTTTGCTTGTGATATGGAGAGGCAAGGGCAAGGGTAAGCTAGCAGCCAAAAGGCTGTGGGTTAAACCAGCTGCCAAAAGGGTGGTTGGGAGGGAGGCTGGAGCTTATACCTTAAATTAATTGCTAGCTTTAGACAAGGCTCTCTTTACGTTGCTAAATGTGTAGTTTTATTTTTTGGACTTTGTGGTATTAGGGGGCACATACATCATTGAGAACTTTCTCGCTTTGTACCTAACTTCTATGAAAAAGTGATTGGCTAAATCGCAGTCAATACATATTTAGGAATTAGTACACTTACTTGTGCACAAAAAATGCACGAATGTTGTAGATTATGACATAATTTGTGTCAAGATTTTTCAAAATCTTAGTTGTATTGAAAACTGAGACCCTTTACTCCTTCTCCTCCTCCTTCTTCAGTGAGAGAGTGTCTTCACTTTTTGCCAAAACAGGTACTTCCACAGTAAGCAAAAATGAACTTACCTGTAAATAATTATTTTTTCGGGTTAACGTACATAGGTAGTCATCATGTTTTGATCTCTGTTTACCTATAAAATGATATCTTATTTCAAAAATGGGCACGATCGCGTGCACGGCGCACGCAAAGTGAGCAAATTTTCTTCTGAGCGTAGACAAGCCACTTTATTTTCAAACCTAGGACTTCCTTTGTTTCTACGAAATGCATTCTGTCTGTCTAGGTACAAAAAATCTTGCATCAGCTGCTAGTAATTAATTTACGCAAAAAATCCCGCCAAAACAAAAAAACATGTGTAAATGTGTAAATGTGATTTACAAAATGTCTTTTCGGTAGGCTCCAATTTGTTAGTATCCTGTTTGTAATTGCATTTGACCCAATATTTTTTTGCCCACCTAAATACGATGGCTATATACAATAGGAGCACTATGTATCCTAGAGGTATCATGATACCCAACAGGGCAGACAGTGGATTCCAAAAAACTGATTTTGAATTAATTAAAAAAGAGAATATAGGCGTGAACAAAGTAACTCTATTGTTATACAGTAGAAATGTACTAATTTTCTACTAGAATGAACAGATCGGATTGTTTTGATCGGTTGCATTCAACTGACAATAACTCACAAAAGACTGCCCAAACAAACAAAATACGAACACTGTTTGAAAGCTCTGAAAAAGATCTTTTGATCAATGTAAGGTTGTAAATATTTTTTTACTCCAAGTGTGATGTCATTTTCATCCGGCAGGAGTACTCCTATTGTATTTAGCCATCCTAAATGGGAGTGGGTGTCGTGGGAAATGGCTATCTATGGGGAATTCCAATACAACCTAGGCAGTCTGTTAGATTGCCAAAAAAGTCAACACTCTTGACGCCTAGTCCTCCACACAACAACATGCCTGATCCCACGGACACTGGGAACAATGATCCTGATTACATCAAAAACAGCCCCTGCCGTACTTTTGGGCGATGTCTGTGATTACAAATAAAGTAAAGACTTGATTATTTATGGCATTGGACATCTATTCAGATCATGGATAATTAGTATTAATAGACATAATTATAAAGTAATAACAATGATGTCATCTTAATTTATGATCACAGCAAAACAAAAGGAATAATATGTATCTAATTTATCTTTTCAAACCCATGCCCTTCCATAATTTGTTTCAACTTTGTCTTTTGACCACATGGGATCCCCGGATTCTTTGGAGTGAACTCTTCAAGCCAGGGAAATGGCATGACCGTCACAACAACTCCACCCACATTCACTATTCGGGACATTTCATTCAGACAAGCCAAAGGATCCGGCACAACTGGTTTGATAGAATAACTCCGTCAGTTCTGTGTAGTCAGATAGAGAACACGCATCCCCTTGAAAGAAGTTTACTACTTTTGAGATGACAGCTGAATTGACCCCTGGCTCTTGAATGACCAATACTTTTTCAGAAATTTATCCTTCAATTGGAATATTGAACAAATTCTGTTCTCCAATTTGAATGCGCTTGGCAGCCACATTAAAGTTTTCACAGGTAGTAGAACTAACAAATAGAATTATTAGAAAACGACCAGGCAGTTCTGCCACATACATTCAAATTGAATCCTTTTTACCTGAACTCGAAAGCCTTGATGTGATCAAACAATTTTGCCAAAAAAGAGGAGGCATTATGTCATACTTTCGTGATGAATTCTTGCGTTAATTGTGGTGACACAAGCCAAACAAAATTCACAGCCATGTTGCATCAACATAGTGTACAGCATCTCATTGCCTCCCTGTCATGCCTGTTGCAGCAATGAATGGATTGACGTTAGCAAGCTCAACAATCTGCATAGATACATTCCTGTTTGAATTGGGAATGTTGAAAGTTGCAAACAGGAACTTTGTAGTTGAAAGGAAAAATCATGTGTGATGCGGGAAATCATTCTCAATAGATTGAGGCTTGATGGGGAGGACAAAAGATATTGGTGGATAGAAATTGAGGGCTCCAGCACAATTGTAGAGAAATTCAATCTACGGTAGAAATTCGGTACATACTACAACTTGCAAGCAACCATCAATTTTTTAAGTTGCTAACAAATTTGATCACATTTGTTAGTTGGACGTTTATATATTTGTTAGTTTAGTTTGCCGGACCGGTGAAGTCAGACAAAAGGAAGATAAAATGACAAACAAATTTGATGTTGGTCGCAAACAAATATGAAAAACATGGAGACTCTAATATAGTGCTGCATTTTGGAGGTGAGTACTTGGTAACTAGGAGTCAGAATTGAGTTTAGCCAACTGTTTGTCAGATATCTTTGGCTGTTCTTGTGGCCTAAATATCCAACCTTTGAGACCCGTCCAAGAATGCAAAACCCTTTGGGACTATCTTGATTGCTTGAGTCCAGCTCTACATGTCCTCAGTCTCAGCTTGCCGTGATCACCACATCAAATTAGCTCCCGTTAGGGGTCTAAATTGAGATAATGGTTCAGAGTCCAACACGTAGAAATGGGTATGTTTTCTACCCTGATTTCCATGTGAGATAGCGAACCATGTGAAAATTGTGGGATGATGCTAGGATGATGGCACATCATGCGCATCCATGGGTGATATTTTTTTATGGTCACTTAAAGTAAACCATGGACAGACTATCTGACGCTTTGCATCCATTTTTAGTCAAAACATGAACAATCTTACATAGGAATAGCTTAGTTTCACATGTCCACTGCATCTGCGTCCAAAAATTGTTGAAAAGGACACCATCCAGGACATGTCCTGGACACGTCCTGGACATCTTGTGTTTTTAGCGTTTTCAAACGAGGACACAGGACATTAAATTTTGGACACAGAGGACATGACAGGACGTGAGAGGACATGGAGTGTTTACTTCATTTAAGGCTCATTTTTGATACTTTTAGGTAAACTATACCAAGAGCGGCAGCTGTAGCATGCATGTTACATTCATTCAAGTGCAATCCATAAAGCTTGCGGTACAAAAATACTTAAGTTACCTAGGTCGGTTGCTAGATACTGCTATGTAATGTATGTGAGTCAAAACTTCCGACTACACGGGGCGGACATGGGACTCAACACTGATGTATGTCCTCGTGACAACAAAGAACCGGTGTCCTAGAGAAATTAAGGACAAAGGACACATCCAAGGACATGTCCAGGACATGTGAAACTAATAGGAATAGTATGTTGCAGCCTCAATGGTTCAAAGTCCAGTCAATGGGCCAAACTTAATTCTTACTTGTACTGTAAACTGCAGGTCTTAAGTTACCACAAATGTTAAAAGATATATTTCAATGGTACTTAGACCATGATCAAGGTTGGTGCTTGACCTGAGCCGGTCGTCGCAAAAAATATTGAGCGCGAAAATTATAGGTAGGTTCAACAGGCATCGAAGAATTGAAGTTATGAGCTTATTTTGCTACAATTGTGAGGATGGAAGGGCAGTGGAACTGCAATTCCAATCCAAACGATGTAAATGAACATTGTGTAGAAGCTACACAAAATTAATATGTTCATACCCTTCTCAAGGGTGTTCTCTCATCTGGGGCTATGGACTTCTGTGTGTTAGGGAGTCCATGCCGTTGTCAGTAGGGCAGTGGACTCCTGTGATGGGGAGTCCATGTCTTTTGGATCAGGGGCAGTGGACTCTCCTCCTGGGGAGTCCTGAGAGTGATCCTATTAATTTTAGTACCTTAGGGTACTAAAAAGGGCTGATTCTTGGCCTATGTAACTCGCCCCCATGAATGGAGTATCAGGTAAAAATGGAACAAAAAAACTAAGTGTTTTTAGGTGAAAAAATGGGTTCTCATGAGAGTAACTATAACAAACTAAAGAGTTTGTTAAAAATGTGTAACAAGTAAGTGTTAATTGAAGAGGGAGAGGTCGTTCACTGCAAACGAAAAATACCGGTAACCTCACCATACACTCGCAAAACATCAGAGTGTACGGGGAGGTTACCGGAATTTCAAGTGTGTACGGGTGGGTTACCGGTTTTTTTATACATTACTTAAGCCACATTTTTGTTTATCACGCTAAGCTTTGAAGCCAAAAAATCTTTGGAGTGGTTGTTTGTTTCATGACTCACATTTAGCGAATTACGAGTTATAAACAGCAAGATCACCTGTTGGGTCTAGTTTTGGTTTCAATTCTAGGCTTGATCTATGATTTCATTTGGTGAGTGCGTATTGGCCTATTCATATTTTCAAAATATGGTACTATCAGAAGTGACTGCGCCAAAAAATGAGAACACACAAGAATAATAAGTGGGGCTGAAAATTGGAGTAGAGTGCCTACGTGTTTGTTACTTATTCCTTTGTATCACTTCACCTAATTCTTGCGTGGCATATTCACATGTTATTCTGTTTTTGCAAAAAATCTGTGCAAAATACGTAGGAATTATTACCATGATCACGGCGTGAATTTATTATAATTTATACTATCTTATAGACCATAATATGGTGCCATTTTTAAAGATACTTGTTGGGTCGTTTGCAACTGACATTGCACTGGTTGTTGCTCAAAATATTCATTTTTTGCAACAATTGCAACCGTCACTTCTCATAAAAAATACACTATGACTCCCAGCCAAAATTCACGCAACAGCAACAACCATGGCCACAGCCGCGGCCGCAACATCAACAACCAAGGCTGCGGCGGCCAATCCAATCAACGGCAACGGCAGCAACAATGCAAGCAGTCTGCCTTTGCTGCGGCCTTCCAATTTGCAGAGGCACAGAACCCGCCCTCACTCCACTCCCTCCTCCCGGCTCATCAATTCGCTCAATCCCACCTGTGGCCGCCCCATTAATAATGAGGGCTATTAATCCAACAGCACCTCCTACAGTGCCTCCGTTGCCTCCCCTTCCGCCGCCACCCCTTGCTGTGCAGATACCTCCCATGCAACAGCAACATCGGTCAGTGACAGCGCTGCCAGAACCACCATTTGCACCAAATTTGCCCCATCCGAGCGAAACCCGCAGACAACCCCACCCTCGGCAAATCAAACAGTCTCCTAGCCTACAAGAAGATGCTCTCCTTTTTCATGGTGAATTGCTTGCCATCCTGGGATGAAATGCATCGACATGGCAATCCAACCAAGTCAAGCATTGTCAATGACCTCATCTCCTTTGTCAAGAAGAAAGAGACATGCAACCAAGACAAGGAAAGCAAAGCCGACCGTGCTTTTGAGCACAGTGAGTTCCAGCAAGTGCTGAATGCCTTCCATCATGCTTTGCCGGAAGACTTCAACTGCAAGTATCGCTACGCTGCCATAGTTCATGTTCCACTACATTTCCCGTGGTGACCATGCTGCTCATGTCTTCAAGTCAAGCCTCAAGCAAAGCTCAGAGTACCCATGGGCACTGGTCTGCACTCTGCACTGGTTGAAGAATGTCCGTGTGCAGTGTGACTGTCCGCCACAGATAATGCTGAGATTCATGAACCCAGATTACTGAGGAGTGGATTGAGTGAGGCCAAGGTCGTACAAGCCAGTGGCTCTTTGGCGATGGGACCAGCACAGGGACCTCTCCAGAGGCCGAGATACAAAAGGAGGTTGATCGGTGCAAAGGTGGGCTCTATACTCAATTAAAGTGTATTGTCAAGAGCGAGACCTTCACACCAGACCCTGCCGTTTACAACTCATGCAGTGGACTGGCAAATCACTCCTCCAAGAAATATGCCACAACTCATGGCAGGAGGAGGGGTGTGCCAAAGGATTTCATGGATTACCGGGCTCATTGGCGGAGTAAAAGAATTCTAGAGACTTACACGGATACTGTGCTGCCTTGGCCAGATATCAAGGCTGCTTCTGTATTGTGCTTTGGTGGCATATGTAAGTACAAGTTGAAAGAGTCTGTCAATCTTTCTGATGAATGGCTCGCTGACCATGTTTGTCCTGGAATCCAACAATGTTTTGGCACGAGTGTTGCGGCAATTCTAGCAAAGCCATTGTTGTGGACATGCATGGACGAGGTGTGGTGTGACTATGTACCGGATGGACTAAGATCACGAATTTGAATCAACTAGAGGAAGAGGAGGCTGTAGTGAATGTGTCACTGGAACGTAATTTGGTCAATCGGGTGCTGTGTGTGGTATCGGAGTATGAGGGCTTAGTAACTTTCACAGAGGTCAATTGGGAGTATGATTCATCGTATAGGAGGGCAGTTTCAATGGGTGGAAGTGTTGAGTGGCAGAGTCTTATGATTGGCAAGGTCTGTGCGATAGAGAACAAGGTTCAGGACATGCAAAACAATCATGCTGGGCATTATCAAGATGTGTTAAAGAAGTTGGAGAAGATGGACAAAAATCTGAAGAGACTCTCAGTGATGCCGGCACAGCAAATCAGGTCTCAGAGGGTTGAGGGTGGAGGCGGTGGTTCAAATGAGAGTGAGGTGGCTCACCCAGCGAATCTGTGCAACTGTCCGAAGAACTTGTATGTTCTTTGGGCCGAGTACAAGTCAGGTGTTGGAGGCAACAAGCCAGCTAGATTGTTCAACAAGGCAGAGAGGGGCAAAGTGCGATTTAAATACTGCCGGAGAAAGATTGTTTGGGATACAGTGGAAGCCCTGGTTCAGAGGGGCCTCACAAGTGATGTAGCTATTGATAGGATCTACTCTGAGTGTGGAGGTCCCAACACTAAAGTAAATGATGTAATCAAGGAGTTAAAGCATTTTAGAAGTATTGGAAATGCTGCTTTGCATATGTATGTTGTGTGATGAGGTGTTAAACTACTAGTAATTGCATTGGAATTTTTGTCTTAGTAATATTTTTAAGTCTTAGCCATTGTAAGTAAATTTTCAGTCTTAGCCATTTCACGGAAGCTCCCTTTCACGTGATTAAGTAAACTATGTAGTTTCCTGCAAGTAAAATATCAGCACCATGATTTTCTAACATCATCATGCTTACGCTAAAGTAACAAGATCAAGTGAAGATGGGACACATAGGGTTCTCATATTATTTTCACATGATCATGTTGCATGGTTTGTTGTAAAAATATTAAATACGTGCATGATAATACAGTTTTAGTACGTATGGTACCATACTACAACACTGGTGCTTGACCCAGACGCAACTGTAGCAGTGTGCCCTCTCGCTGCTTTCACATCACACATATGTATTTTTTTCAATTACATCACTGATACCCCACTGGCCCATCATGG